>SJYA01000463.1:830441-1011259 GCA_006410615.1 Neotragus moschatus
AAAGCTTGAAACTTCTGTAAATAATTTTCAGCCAAACTGTTTTAAATAAGTACTTTCAGGACCTCGTATCGGGAACGTTTTAAGTGATGACATGTTAAATTCATAATCAGGAATTTGTATACCACTTGTTGTGTCTAAAATAGTGGATTACATAAAAATGAGCTAGTCACATCAGTCTTATTTCTAGATGGTGTTTTATAATCTTTTGACAGTTATTTAAGCCTGCACATAGAATTTATCTTACTTGAGACATATCTATGCAGTTCATAGAGTCTCAAATATGGAAAAGACTTGAATGTTTTATGGTTCACCCTCTCTGTTTTTACCTGCTGTACACTGCGTGGCTGAATCCTCTCCCCAGCATATTGCTGCTGCTGCTGCTAAGTTGCTTCAATTGTGTCCGACTCTGTGCGACCCCAGAGACGGCAGCCCACCAGGCTCCCCTGTCCCTGGGATTCTCCAGGCAAGAATTCTGGAGTGGGTTGCCATTTCCTTCTCCAATGCACGAAAGTGAAAAGTGAAAGTGAAGTCTCTCAGTCGTGTCCGACTCTTCACGACCTCATGGACCAGGCTCCTCCGTCCATGGGATTTTCCAGGCAAGAGTACTGGAGTAGGGTGCCATTATTCACTTCTCACTGAAATCTTTACTCACAGGAAGTTCTCTGCTTCCTGGGGCAACCCATTCTTCCAGCCACTAGTTTTAAAAAATTATCTTTCTTCTATGAAGCTGAAATCCACAACCGAGAGTGTCTTCTGTTGAAAGTCATGTGCAAGTCTCATGAACTGTCTCAGGCAGTGAAGTTGAGGCAGGAGCAGATTTCTTTCCCAGGTATCAAAGGTCAAGCAACCAGGAAGAGCTCTGAAAGTGTCCAGGTGCTAGATTCTCTCCATAAAACAAGAGAGTAAGATCATGGAGGGAGTAAGGAAACACCAGTGGGGTATGGAAGCTCTAGGACTGAGGTCACTGGCTGTGGCATCTGACACTCCTTTGTCTGCAGAGCTGATTTTATCTGTTTAATTAGTCGGAACGGTGGCACCCTCCTCCCTCACTAGTCCGTGTGCAGCCTGCCTCACACTGCATCCCAAGGCAAAAGAGTTGATCTTTTAAGCTCTATCTGGACTTCTCTTTGGTCAAAGGTATCTGAATAGCTGAGTTATTTTCATGGAAACTCTGAATATGGAATTGCAGTTTGAAGCAGCCCANGTGGCACCCTCCTCCCTCACTAGTCCGTGTGCAGCCTGCCTCACACTGCATCCCAAGGCAAAAGAGTTGATCTTTTAAGCTCTATCTGGACTTCTCTTTGGTCAAAGGTATCTGAATAGCTGAGTTATTTTCATGGAAACTCTGAATATGGAATTGCAGTTTGAAGCAGCCCAAATATCTATTTTTATAGCTGAGAAGAGACTCTAACATGCAGTGTATGTCATGGAGAAGCCAGTGATGAAATATCTTTAAGCCATAACAAATGTTAACTTGATGTACAGGGGAAATTAAATTCCATTATAATTATCATTGGAAAGATGATCATTCTTAGGTTTCTTTTCAACATCCATGACAAACACACCAACAGTTTCAGTGTAAAGATAGAACAATTGAGTTTTTTCTCCATCTTGTGATTTTAATAACACCTTAAAACTATGGTCATATCCATTTACGTCCTTTGTGGCCAATTAGGAAGAGAGAAGACTATTCACTAATTGCATCATTGATTCACTCACCAAACATATTGAGAACCTAGACTGTGTCAGACACTATCATTGTGCTGAGGATTCACAGACCAATCAAGCAGAGCATTCTCCCATCCCTCAAAGGAGCTCAAGGAGAAAGACAAATAAACAAGTTATTTTAGAGAGATGCACAAGGATATGAAAAACATCAAGGCATGTTCCAGAGGACAAATCAGAATCACTTATTAATAGAAAAAGAAAGGATAGGACATTCTGGGCATCATTGGCTTGGGTGTTATCTGATGGTAGTGGAGAGCCACTGAAGGGCTTGGAGGAAGGAATAATAATAGAACATTTGTATTCGGAAGCAATCATTCCAACTATGAGGGGCTAGAAACAATTAAACAGGAATAAGGCTAAAACAAAGAGGGCACATGGGACCAGGAGTGGATTGCCATCTGTTTAATTCCAGTGAGAGCCTAAAGTGAAGTGGTAGAATGTGGGTGGATTGGGGTAGATTAGGTTAGAAGATATCAAGGAGAGAGTTTTGATGATAACAAAATATAGGAGTGGGGAGGGTTACAAAAGTAACTCACGTTTCTGACTCAGAGTGTTAAGGGAACGATGGTGCCTCCACTGCATAGGTGAGGAATCGTGAAGCAACAGCACACTGATGTAGACCTACAGGGAAAAGGCTGTGAGCCGAGGGGTGTTCACCAGTCACAATATTCATGCACCAGGATCCAGTAACTTTTCATTAGGTATGGAAGCCCAGGCTCAGTAGCATGGTGGACTATGTGATGAATAGCTGATATCTTTTCTTTGAAGCATTGGTTTTCATTTCTTAAATAAGAGCTCCTGGTTAAAAGTTGTATGTCAGATCCCATATGGGGACTCTAAGATCTAATTTTACATAAGGACTCCAAGGCACAGGGGCTAGCCAAGATTCTGAGAAGATATCAAATAAAAATCTTGGAACCTATGGAAAGCGATTTTCATAATTAGGAGGAACACAGAACCCCATATATCATCGTTAGTCTGAGACAAGGAACAGAAGGTTGGAGGGGGGAGGACAGTTTCTTTAAACAGGGAACAGGTGGCCAGCGTAGTCAGGGCCAGCTCGGGAAACCTTAGGCAACTCTGCTCAAAGAGTTTCTCTGCTTCTCCCCTAGAGACTGTCAGATGCAGTGGAGAACAGGATTATTAGCTACTTGGCAAGGGATATTTTTCTTCATGATGATGTTTTTATTCTTACAGCAACACAGGGAAAAGCCAAGGGATAGAACTTAGTGGAACACACAAACACTATAGAGAAGGAAATATTTTCGTATTTCCTGATAAACCAAGGTGTTATGCCACAGAATGTCCAAAAAGAAATTTGGCTTTCATTTAAATTGCTTCCAGGAAAGTTAATTGTTTGCTCCCAATCCATAATTGATGATAGCCTTTTCCCTTGCTGCAGTTGAACCAAGGACTCTTGGCAGCCTCGTGCTGTGGAAGCCAGANCCACCCAGGTTCCTCTGTCCATGGAATTTTCCAGGCAAGACTACTGGAGTGGGTTGCCATCACACGTCATAGATATTTATACCTTTAAAAAAACTGGATCCGAATAAAATTCACCTATTACATTGATTGATATGACTTTAAGATTCTTAGAAATAGATATATACTCCTCTCCTTTTTTTCATTTCAGTTCATTTGTGAAAGATACTTGGTGTCCTACACCTTCTCTCAGTTTAGCTTTTGCTGATTGCATCTTCACAGTATAGTTTAAACTGTCCTTTGATCCTCTTACTTCTATAATTAGTAGTTGGATCTAGAGATTTGACCATATTCAGATTTGATTTTTTGGATAATATAGCTACATATCTGATATTGTCTACTTAATAGAAAACGTATACAATAGGTCCTCTACATACGAGCTTTCAAGTTGTGAACTTTCAAAGATGTGGACATGAGCACTCATGTCCAATCACATAAGTTAGTTCACGTGTCTAGCATACATTGTCATATGTGTTCATCCTTGACCCGTGATTGTGCTTCTGTGGTTCTTCTCAGTCGTGTCCAACTCTTCGCGACCCCATGGACTGTAGCTTATCGGGCTTCTCTGTCTATGGTATTTTCCAGGCAAGAGTTCTGGAGTGGATTGCCATTTCCTTCTCCAGGGGATCTTCCCAACCCAGGAATCGAACCCGGGTTTCCCGCATTGCAGGCAGACGCTTTACCGTCTGAGCCACCAGGGAAGCCCCTCTGTGTTCTTTACAGTACTGTATAGAGTACAGTAGTACAGTATCTTTCTTTCAAGCCCAGGATGCCCAGAAGCAAATGTAAAAGCACTGATGATGTAGATGGTACTGCTAAGAAGCACCAAGAAATAGCAATGGAAATAGTNGCGACCCCATGGACTGTAGCTTATCGGGCTTCTCTGTCTATGGTATTTTCCAGGCAAGAGTTCTGGAGTGGATTGCCATTTCCTTCTCCAGGGGATCTTCCCAACCCAGGAATCGAACCCGGGTTTACCGCATTGCAGGCAGACGCTTTACCGTCTGAGCCACCAGGGAAGCCCCTCTGTGTTCTTTACAGTACTGTATAGAGTACAGTAGTACAGTATCTTTCTTTCAAGCCCAGGATGCCCAGAAGCAAATGTAAAAGCACTGATGATGTAGATGGTACTGCTAAGAAGCACCAAGAAATAGCAATGGAAATAGTGAAAATAATTAAAAGAATGGAGTGAGGAGGAAAAAATGGTAGACATCTCTCATTCTTATAACATTGAGCTTCTTGCTGTGCAACACAAGGAGCTTACTAATGAAGACCTGATAGAATTAGAAGTCCAGAGAAAGGAAAAAGAGAGACAAAGAGAATTAACTGAAGAGCAAAAGGGATTCATGACGCAGAAAATGGCAGGGGATTTTATTTATTTGAGGAGGCACTGTTAGTTTTTCTGTGTGTGCTTTTTTAAAAAGATTTATTTATTTATTTTTGGCTGCACTGGGTCTTGCTGTCCACGGGCTTTTCATTGTGGTGGCTTCTCTTGAGCAGCATGGGCTCTGTTGCTCTGTGGGATGTGGGATTTTCCTGGACCAGGGATTGAACTTGTGTCCCCAGCATTGGCAGGCATACTCTTAATCACTAGACCCCCAGGGAGGGCCCACTGTTAGTTTTCAATAACTCTTCTTACTTGTTCACATGATGCCAGCCTCTGTATGCCAGCTGTTGAACTGTACTACTGTACTTTTCAAGATACTATATTAAGATTTAAAATTTTGTTTGTTTGTTTTTATTAGTTGCGTACCTAGGCTAATTTTGTTGGGCTTATGAACATGCTCTTAGAATGGAACTCATTCATATGTAGGGGACTTACTACAACGAAAGTAACTTACTACATTGTTTAAGACACCTAAAGGGCTTACCTGATAGCTCAGTTGGTAAACAATTCGCCTGCAATGCAAGAGATCTCAGTTTGATTCCTGGATCAGGAAGATCTGCTGTAGAAGGTATAGGCTACACTCTAGTATTCTTCGACTTCCTTTGTGTGGTTCAGCTGATAAAGAAACTGCCTGAAATGTGGGAGATCTGGGTTTGATCCCTGGGTTTGAAAGATCCCCCAAAGAAGGGAAAGGGTATCCATTCTAGTATTCTGGCCTGGAGAATACCATGGACTGTATAGTCCATGGGGTCACAAAGAGTCGAACACAACTGAGCAACTTTCATTTTCACATACTTAAATAATGTCTAGTTGTTTCTTTGAAAGATATTAGCTGTTAGAGTTCAAAGCCCAGATCCACTAATTCATTAGAGATTACAAATTAGTGATTTTCTTATTTTCTCATTCATTCATTTATTAGATGTAATATTTCTACAATCAAAAAAATCCCCTTAATCACTCTTTGTCTAACAGTGGTACAGTTAGTGTTGAAAAGAGAAGATAAAACTGTCATTCCTTTATAGTTTTCAAAATAATGTCTTAGCTCCCTGGCATTCTTTATCAGGTCCCATTATTTTTTTTACATCATGAAGAACGCAAGCATTTAAAATTTATTGAAGTATTTCTATCTGTTATAGTTATTATCCTTATTGATGCTCAAACTGTCCCATCTTTGCCCAGTAGGAGCTCCTTAAAATGGGCTATGCTCTTTTGACACGTTTATGTCCACTATTCACTCTTTTGCAATTTTGTGTCTCAGAGATTCTGGAAATGGGCTGCTCCCTCCCTGTTTTATTCAGCCTCCCCTATCCCACTTTCAGTTTATTCCAGGTGCTCTGCCACATGATTTCAACTCTGGGATAGCTTCTCAAGGAGCTAGTTTTTAAATGTAAATGACTGAGATACACAAAAGTGCCAGAACACATTAGTTTTCAACAACATGTCTTATTCTTCTCACATTTTCATGTTATCTTAGGGAAGCAAATTCACCTGGTGTTTAGAATTCTGATTTTTTTTTTTTCTTTTGTTGATCCCTCAGTCCCAGACTGCAATTTGCTATGGTCTCCTGTGTCTCCTTCATCACTGCCTGGCACCTGGTAGCCACTGCAATACTTGTTGAATGAATCAATGATGAAAAAACAGATGAAAAAGATCCATGATCTCCTTTTACTTTCAGGAATAAATTCAGCTTTAGATATTGTGCTGTGTGAAACAGCACAATATTAGCTGATGAGAGAGAGTTGATACTACAGGAGGAGGATGAGAATGGATTTCCTGAGCCATTTGGCAGAGGGCTTCAACAGGAAACTATCCCTTGTAGGAGAAGCATTCCCTGTGCAGCCTTTCAGATGCTAATTTTGACAAGCACCAAAGCAAGACACAAGCTTTGGAGTGTTATGGGACTTTGCGCCAAGAGGTTGAAATAATTTAGTGAATCTGAAGGGGGTGGAGATAGAATAGAATTATGGTTGCTTTATCCATTTCTTCTGCTCTGTTTAGGTGATTTATCTATTCTGATTTCCCTGAATTGTTCAGTGCCGAGATTTCATGGAAATAGGTGTACTAAAAGCCACTAAATATTGTTTTTTAATTACCTCACGGCCTCAAAGGAACAAGTAATCCTCATCTTCTTTTTATTGGCACTAAAATTCTCTATAACCACCATCTCCCATAAAGATCATTCTTTTTAAAGCCTTGTTTCTTCCTAAGGAATGTTGATTTTCTACGTAGATCTCTGCAGAATGGAGTTGGGCAAAGAATAATCATTGTCATTCAAGTCAGGGCTTCACAATATATCCGGGTGCTAAGAGCCACTCTAATTGGAAAGAGTCCATGTGTTATAATAAAATTATTTATCCCCCCCAGACAAAGATAGCAATAATTTTGTAACATGTCATGTGTCAGTGCTTACATATAAAGTTGGAGAGCAATCTTGAATGCTTTCCCGTGTACTTACTAAATCCATGCTTATCATACACCTTACTCCTTAAATCTGTACTTTACAAACAGTTTTTTATTGCCTTCACTCTGAAGGTAAGTGATTTTTGAGCATTTAATCTCAATAAGTTAAATTAGGCCATCTATATGAAATGGATATTTTATGGGTCCAAGCTATTTGAACATTGGCAATTTTCCATTCTTTCAACCTGAGTGGTCTTTCACGAGCCCTCAGTCACCCTGGAGATAAGCAGGATCTAAAGAAGAGGATGGCTGATGGCTCATAAAGTAAAGAATCTGTCTGCAATGCAAGAGACCCAGGTTCAATCCTTGGGTCTGGAAGATCCCCTGGAGAAGGAAATGGCAACCCACTCCAGTATTCTTGCTTGGAGAATCCCATGGCCAGAAGAGCCTGGCAGATTCACAGCTGAACAACTAAGCATGCATTTGCATCTATTATTTACAAATACGCACATATATGCTATGACTGCTAGTATACCACGGCACAACTCTTAAGGTGAGGGTCAATAATACAATGGATATAAATCTTTATTTTATATATGCTCTTAGTTTCTAAACTGTTTAGTTAGTTCTGTTCAGATCGTCACAGCTTTAATACTGGCACTGTGACTAGCAAGAAGCTTGACCTTGGATGGAGATGTGTCATCCCTGTCCGGTTTCTGCTGTATCCCTGTGTTTGCACTGGTAGTATTTTTGTCAATCTGTGGTTTCTTTGCAGGTATATCTTTAAGCCCACTGTGCACTTAATAGGGCTAATTAATACAAAGTTAAATATAATAATAAATGTATAACCCAATTTGACTAGACCACCTAATCAGAGTGTGTCGCAGTATGCTGAATGTTAATATGTTGACTCTGACATATGGATGTGTGGTGCTGCCACTGTGATGTAGAATGTTACATTTTAGTAGAACTCCATTTCTAGTTTTTCAAATAGAAAATAGATATAAATGAAAGGTTAAATGTAATCAGAATTTTTTCCACCCACATGCACTCTTTCCCCATGGCTTGGATTTCTCACAGCATGGCGCTTGGGTTCTGAGAAAGACTCTTAAAATCGAGCATTCCCAGAACACAAGACAGATGCTGTGTAATTATGACCTAGCACTGGAAGTGGTATAGTATCCCTGCAACCATCCTTTATTAATTAAAGCAATGACAAGTCTACCCAGATTCAGGAGAGAAACATAGACCCCACATTTCTACAGAAAGAATGTCAATTTGTCCAATTGACAATTTGTTGCCACTGTTTATAAACCACCATGCTACCCAGTTAATGAGTCCCATATATTTTGTCTATAACAAATAGTCATCCAAGTTTACTACCTCTCGTGATAAGAAGCTCATTATTACAGAAGACAAACTATTCCTTTTTTGAATAGTATGAAATTTAGAAAAAATTTCTCAAGTTAAATGAAATATACTGTTTCATAATTATCAGTTTTTGGTCCTCCTTCTGGCCCCTGGAACTGGGCAGAGCATGTCAGTTTCCTTTTTTGTTTGAAAGTAGATTTCAAGTAAACCTTTTTCTTTGGGTGCTCACATTCTTAGTTGCTCTAGCCAAGTTTCCTATATTTTTCATGACCTTTAACCAACAATAGTTTATTCTTAACCCTTTTTTAAAATCAATCTAAATTTGAACATGTTCCATTTAATATTGGGCTTCCCTGGTGGCTCAGAGGTTAAAGCATCTGCCTGGAATGCGGGAGACCCGGGTTCGATCCCTGGATGGGGAAGACCCCTTGGAGAAGGAACTGGCAACCCACTCCAGTACTCTTGCCTGGAGAATCCCATGGAGGGAGGAGCCCGATAGGCTACAGTCCATGGGGTCGCAGAGTCGGACACGACTGAGTGATTTCACTTCACTTCACGGCAAATAGTCTCAGCCAGTGAACATGCCACAGCATCACATTGAGTTGAAAGTGTTTAGCAATATGCATTATATATCCCTCAGAAGTCTCTTTTTGCCATATATTTTTGTGCTCTGGTGCATGGCTTCAAACCATAATGGCAGACAAAACGTATGCAGGTCTGCTGCAGATGAGGCAAAGAAACAGAGGAAGAGTATCATACTGGGTGTTAACATGCAGGGCTTCTAGCAGCTTGAGGAGCTTTTGATGAAAAGGTCAAGGTAGCAGATGGTAAAGATCAGCAGGAAATTAGGGATTGGTGTAAGTCCTTTTGACATTCTGAAGGGCATTATAAAGCCTCCCTGTAGGACTGACCAACAATTGTCTGAAAAATTCCTAGAAGAAACCAAAGCTAGAGCATGTCATAGCTCCTAGTGATTTAACAAAAATGGAAGACTGCTTGCCTGCATATAATGCCAAGAACTCATCGTCATAGAGGCTGTGTTCTTAGGAACCTGTGTGATTCAGTTGGTAATTCATTTTTAGAAATACAAGCCTCAAACCAAAAAGCATAGTTCAATATTCTAGGTGAGTTTTGATCAGAGAAGGCTGAAGGAGAATTGGCTTTGCTAAAATATTAATATTTTCCATCTATTATTTCAGTTGGATTTAGTTTTTTTTAATAGCTACTTTATACCATTGACCCATCATGAATTTTTTCAATGAAGACCTCCCGATCCTTTTCAGATGAAATTTTGCAAAGCCAGATTCTCTTCCTCAGCCCTATTCTAACATTTTGTGTGATTGTGGTGATGACAAAACCCAGGACTAATGTTTATTGGGCATTCATCATGCTCCAGGCACATTTAAGTGCTTTCCACTATTTCAGGAAATCTTCACAACAAATCTATGAGGCAGTTACTTATATTCTCCCCACCTTGGTATGGAGAAAGTTATAGAAGCCAGGCAGGTAGGTCTTACAGTCAGCAAATGGCAGAGTTGGGATCAGTATAGCGCTTGTGGTGATATCAGATATTGAACATGCCATTTATGACATCAACTATCCCTCCCAGGTTGGGTTGTATTTATAAACTCCAGGAGGACACGACTTTGTGTAGGACACTTCTTGCTTGATTGACAGAAATGCTCAACCAATGAATGAATGAATATGTTATGAGTCAACCATGAATCCACTAAAATGCATATGATTGATAGTCCAGTTCCTCTTGATGCAAATCAAGTGTGTCACTCTTAATGTGTAATGAAGATTATTTTTTTAATCTATGATTCTATAATTATGTTGCAGTTTAGTCACCAAGTCATGTCAGACTCTTTTATGATCCTATGGAGTATAGCCTGCCAGGCTTCTCTGGCCATGGGATTTTCCAGGGAAGAGTACTGAAGTGGGTTGCCATTTCCTACTCCAGGGGATCTTCCCAACCTAGGGACTGAACCCACATCTCCTACACTGGCAGGTAGATTCTTTATCACTGAGCCACCTGGGAAAGTGAAAGTGGCTCAATTGTGTCCAGTTCTTTGTGACCCCCATACTATACAGTCCATGGGATTCTCTAGGCCAGAACACTGGAGTGGGTAGCCTTTCCCTTCTCCAGGGGCTCTTCCTAACCCAAGGGTCGAACCCAGGTCTCCCACGTTGCAGGAGGATTCTTTACCAGCTGAGCCACCAGGGAAGCCCTTCCATAATTATAAAATTCCATGAAACATCCTTCTGGGAGAGTCAGCAGCACTGAGGCAGAGCAGTCCTCTTTTTCAGGGCATGTTAGATGTCTCTGCTTTCCAAATATTTTAAAAGCTAGCAGCAACCTCAGACAGGAAATTATTTAATGGGCAGCCCTAAAAGGAAAATCAAGCTTGAAAAACAGCATACAAGACATCCTACTTCTGACTCTCAGTGGAAAGCGCCATGGGTCCTGCCAACTTTAGAGAAATAAGATACCCATCACTGAAATTATGTGTCAGAAGAAAGAAAGCCAAGTTATGCAATTGAGCTTTCTCAAAGGTGGAATAAGGAAGGGAATCTTAATAATTAGTTGTAGTAGATTGTTGAAAATATTACCACTCCTTCTTATGGGACATCTCTCTGTGGAAAGATGATATACCCCCAAACCCCCATCCGACTTCTCTGATATCCAGTTTGGACAGTTGACTTTTCTGAGCCAGTGACATGTGAGCAGAAGTGATGTGTGCCACTTACAACACAAAGTTTTCAGAATCCTTATGGAGCATACTGCCATGTGGCCTTTTTTTCCATGATAAAGTCAGCAATGTCTTAAATATGAGGATTCCATTCGTTTGAGTCCCAGAATAAAGAACATGTCTAGCAAATCCATTCAGTTCATTTCAGTTCAGTCACTCAGTCGTGTCTGACTCTTTGCAACCCCATGAATCACAGCATGCCAGGCCTCCCTGTCCATCACCAAGTCCCGGAGTTCACACAGACTCACGTCCATCGAGTCAGTGATGCCATCCAGCCGTCTCATCCTCTGTCGTCCCCTTCTCCTCCTGCCTCTGATTCCTCCTAGCATCAGGGTCTTTTCCAATGAGTCAACTCTTCATATGAGGTGGCCAAAGTACTGGAGTTTCAGCCTCAGCATCAGTCCTTCCAATGAACACCCAGTGCCAGTCTCCTTTAGGATGGACTGGTTGGATCTCCTTGCAGTCCAAGGGACTTGCATCACTACGAGCAAAGCTAGTAGAGGTGATGGAATTCCAGTTGAACTATTTCAAATCCTGAAAGATGATGCTGTGAAAATGCTGCACTCGATATGCCAACAAATTTGGAAAACTCAGCAGTGGCCACAGGACTGGAAAAGGTCAGTTTTCATTCCAGTCCCAAGGAAAGGCAAACTCATTTTGCTCATGTAAAACCAGCAAGAGTTGTTAAGTTGTTACAAGTTACTGAGTACTTGAGCCTGTTTGTTACCACCTCATGCCTTACCTAAGATGACTGATACTCTAGTGGCTATGCTTAAGGAGATCTAAACTAATGCTGGAGAAACATGTTAGGCATAAAAGAAGAGCAGTACCTTGCTATCCCAGCCACATTCAGCAAAGGAAGAACCCAGCACAGACACCATCTCTGAGGGCAGAACTGGACAGACGGGATCACGGCATATGCAGAGCATATGAACTGCCAAGATGGGACCAGGCCCAAAGCTGAGGGCCTGGGAATACTATTAATGGAGTTAGTATCTTCCTGAGGAGTGGCAGAAAGTAAATAACATTTATTTCTCCTAATCATATTGCTTCTCTGCTATTAATCAACTGATTCCATAAGACCTTCCTTTGAAATGCAATAGCTCTCTACAACCTGTGAGCACCTCAAAATCACCACAGTACCTTAAAATCAATCAGATACCAAATGAATTTTTATTTTACTTATTAATGTGTTAAAATAGTAGATTTAGGTTTTGTGTCTCAAGGTTGGCTGCAGAATTAAGAAGTCAAGGTTCCGGAGCATCCCTTGCTGCTGCTACTGCTAAGTCGCTTCAGTCATGTTCGACTCTGCACGACCCCATAGACGGCAGCCCACCAGGCTCCCCCATCCCTAGGATTCTCCAGGCAAGAACACTGAAGTGGGTTGCCATTTCCTTCTCTAATGCATGAAAGTGAAAAGTCAAAGTGAAGTTGCTCCGTCGTCTCCGACTCTTCGCGACCCCATGGACTGTAGCCTACCAGGCTCCTCCATCCATGGGATTTTCCAGGCAAGAGTAATGGAGTGGGGTGCCAACGCCTTCTCCCTTGGCCCCTCATAAATCTACAGGCCTACTCCACTTCAATCCACTTCAAATATTTGGCTTCTAATTAAATTTCATTGTACAAAAGGTTCTGCGACCAAAAATGTGTAGCGAACCATGGCCTCAGAGAAGGCCATGAGATCGTTTCAGCTATGTGAAATGATTACCATCAGATTCTGTGGGCTCTGTTCTGGTCTGTCCTAATCTCAACACTTCTTTTCTGAGCATGTGACAGAAGAATCATGGCGGCAGAGATAAATATTCATGTGCGTTGCATTTTGCTCACAGGCACTGTATAAACTATATTTAGAACTCTGAATGTTGAGATGTACTGTGTCAACACTGAAATTTAATTACTGAGATGGACTTTAAATCCATGTACCTTCTTGCACTGTGGAGTGAATATTACCTCCTGTGTTTATTCATTCTCCTTTACGCTCCTGGAGGAAAGGGTTGCAATCTGTTTAACGAGAACACCCACCTGCCCTTCTCTTCCAAATGAATGAAATGAGCTCTCAGTTTCACAGCTCTTTTATCTTTGTATTGTGAAAAAGAAATATTGTCCTGCTAAACTCTTTGGACACTTCCCAATATGTGATATCTCCTTGCTACTCTTATTATCACTCATTCTGGTAATAAATGATAATGTTCATTGCTAGGATTTGTAAAGCTCTGTCAGCCCATTATTTTAAGCTCAGGTTAAGGTAAGAAATTTAGATTTATATGAGCCTGGTGCAGTTTCATTAGGAACCAAAAGCATTTTAATTTTTCTCTCAATCTATTCAAGAGACTTTATACATCTTAATGTTATATGAATCAGTGTTTAATATTTCTTTCAAATAGATCTATTCTCTGCATGCTATTTACTGTCTTTGTCAAAGTGAATGAGCAGGAAAAAAGTATCTACATGGTAACTCAGGAACTACTCCCTTCTTGGCCCTTATATAATAGCTAAGTGGATGCTTTTAAAACTGAAACTCTTCCTGGGACTTTTCCTATCCCTGTATAGGATTCTTATCTTATTTAAAATGAATATCATAAACCTTAGGTCTGAAAACTAATAGAATTTTTGCATTTACCTGCTGGCCCATAGCCTTTTTGTTAGAAAGTGTGTAAGTTTGCTCTCAGTTGGTTAGATGAAGCAATTCTTTAAACTGAAATGGAAAGATTTCTGTTATATTCCAACAGGCACCAGATATGAAGGCCAGTTTGGGTAGATTATTATTAGAATGATTTTATATTAGTCTTGATACATGGTACAAAATAAGCTGTAGGAAGTAGATACAGCCCCCTAAACGAGAAGAGACAAGGAAAGAAATGCATATGCTTGTCTGACACCAATTCATTCTGTGAGATGGAAGGCTGATTATAAGTCCAGGCACTGGGAGAGCATATTGTGTGAGTCCTGGTCAGTACCTGGTGGACATGTACATGTCACTGGCTGGCCAGGTGTCCACAAAGGCCTTACTGCCCATCCAGGTCTCCTCAGCTCCTGTCTGTGTACAGAGCTGTGGCTGGCTTTGAGAAGTCTGGTTAAAGGGCCACATTCCTTAGACGCTGACACCTGGTGTAAATGAGGAGCAGCCTGCTATACTGCTGCTCTGTACTGGCCCTGGGCTGTCAGAAGGTATAACAGAGCATGTGCTTTGACACAAAAGCCAGTTCAAATCACACTTCTCTGACTTACCAGTTGGATGACTCTGGGCAAACAACTTAATCTCCGAATCAGTCTCTTCATCTCTAAACTAGGAGTTCCCATGAGGATTAAATTAAATAATCCAGAAAAAGTGTCTGGTTCAATTCCAGACATATAATGGACTCTCGATGAATGGAATTCGTGAAGACACCCCAACCTTCTGGCAATGAGATTCAAATCTAATTGAGTTTCAATGGCACAAGAGAAATGGCAGGTGGGCAGGAAAGGGAGGCTGGGATTAATAAGAGGCAGGCTCACACCACCAAAAGGTGCAGACAGATCCCATTGCTGGCTGTGGCAGCATGAGCTCATCAAGAGCATCCACCAAGGATGATTTACCTGGGCCTCCAGGAACCTGGAAAGGGTACCAGGGGTGCTGTGCTCCAGCCAGCCTGCAGAATGCCAGAAGGGGATGGAGGTAGGAAGCAAGGTTGACCGATGCAGCGAACACGTTTTGCTCCTCTCCTTTTTTACCTATAGATATTCTGCTCCTTGCTAGACACCTATCCTAAAAATGAAGGATGCACTTGGTAAATGCTCAATGGCCATTAGTACCTTTTTTTTAAAAGTCTGTCAAAAGAAACAAATTTAAATAGTAAAAATAAAACATTCCCCTAGAATTTTTTTTTTAATGATACTATATTCAAATAAAGTGTACAGTGCCACTGTCTTCCACTTTTGGTACCTCACTCTTGATCTCTGCTTTTCTATCACAGCAAACCGGTATCTGTGTGTTACACAGGACACAAGAGATAGGTCAATAATAGTCAACAGAAATCTAAGGAGAAGAGAAAGCTAAGTGAATTGCAAAGCTGGTAGCACAGAAGGAATGCGCTTGATACTTGCCATGGGTGGAAGGCTGGAGGGCAGCACATGTGTGTTGGTTGGCTATTTGCCTGTTTGTCCTTAGGTCCATTTCCCTCCCTTCCCGTGCTTTATTGTTAATCACAAGAAACACCATTTTTCAGGTTCCCTTGACAACCAAATTCCGGGTAATTTTCATCAGCAAGAGGTACTAGCAGAAGACTGGAGGATGGGAGGGCTGAGAAAGCAAGGTATTTCTTCCAGTGCCTTTGGGGGTATTTCCAATAGAAGCTGTTTCTCCTTTAGGTCTACCCACTCCCCAGGGGACATCCCTTCCCTC
This sequence comes from Neotragus moschatus, assembly GCA_006410615.1. Classification (NCBI taxonomy): domain Eukaryota; kingdom Metazoa; phylum Chordata; class Mammalia; order Artiodactyla; family Bovidae; genus Neotragus; species Neotragus moschatus. The sequence continues at coordinate 845,944 of SJYA01000463.1, forward strand.
CGTGGCCTCCAGCTTCTGCTCAGCAGCCTCCCAAATGGTACTTGTTCCAGCCTGAGTATACTGATTTCTGGAAATACCACTTCCTAGGGCTATTGGCTTCCTGCTGCTGCCTATATTTGTGATGCCTCATCTTCCCTTGATTGGCTTTTCATGTCTTTCTGTGTAACTAATTCCAGTGTTAAATTTTCTCTACTTGAAGTACAGAGTGGTTTCTTTTTGTGTCTAGACCCTGACTGATACATGACACATGGTGATAGGAACCTACTTCTGCCCACAGTGATTCCGTTAGAATGGAAAGCTAATGTAGTAGACGTGTGTCTACACAGCTCTGAATAAAAACAAAAATGCATGAATAATGCACCAAAACGTTCTATCATAACAAAGCACTGCCTTGGTCTCCAATATCTCCTGCCATTGGCAAATACCTATTTGTTATTCTGAGGACTTATCGTTAGGGCTAAACTATTTCACATGACAGTCAGACACTTCTACAGGAGCCTGTAAGAATTCTGTATTTTTCCAGGTGAGGAAAATAGCCCTGAACTGAGCTTTGCCTTCCCCCTGTGCTTCCTAACATATAGTTCAGTCCTACTCACCAGACTGCCTGCCCATTGCCCTGGTGTAAAGGGATTTGCCTGGTGGGCAGGACCAAGTGCCCTGACCTCGTTTCCACTCTCTCCTTCTGAATGAGAAAAATTGGAGATTTTTATTAAGTGGTTAGAGAATAAAACTGGGTAATTTTTGTAAGAATTCAGACAGTAGCTAATAAAATGGGCCATTACAATAATTCATGTCTGAAATTCAGCATTAATATGAAGCAACATGTCAGGTGTCTAGGGCTGCCTTTTCAGAGCTCTGGTCCTAACTGCACAGTTGCTTGAATAATATTCAGAGAATCCACCTGAAGCAAATGGAACTAAAGACTGGCTTAAGGGTAGCTTAAATTATTATTGAAGATAGCAAAATTCTACCATAAACAGATAAACTGGACATTCAGGTATTTAATGACTTAGAAACAATTTCTTGCTTGATGACCAGCGCTCCTGCATGCATATAGCTTTTTATCCACACCAAGTTTGGCAAACAGGGGCAACAATACTCCTTACTTTCTCTCTGAGGGGTAGCAGGTAGATTCCAGTTTTATTCTTATAATCCATTTTGTATTGTGGCACCTGCCTTTTCACTGGGCTAAGTGTCCTGAAAACTGGGCATGTATTTTAGTCATTTCTGGCTGAATCCAGTGGCAGCTAAGAGCAGGATCAGCAAAGGGACCTTGAAAAATGTGTTCAGTGTGGCTAAGTTATATTATGGGCTTCCAACGTGGTGCAGTGGTAAAGAACCCACCTGCAATGCAGGAGACGCAGGAGACGCGGGTTTGATCTTCCCTGGGCTGGGAAGATCCCCTAGAGGAGGAAATGGCAACCCGCTCCAGTATTCTTGCCTGGAGAATTCCATGGATAGAGGAGCCTGGTGGGCTACATTCCACGGGGTCACAAAGAGTCAGACAGGACTGAGCAGGCATGTCTCACATCTCTCACATCAAGTCATGTCAGGTGGTACATCTATACTCAAGAGGTGCCTCTATTCCACTCCCCATTCCCTGGGGTTTGTGGAACCCTGTGTAATCAAGACCCACACTTTACTGAGGTTCTGAGCAACTGCTTAATGTGACCATCCTTCTCCTGCCATTATGTCTCAGTGTCTTTTACTAGGAAAGGGAACCTATCCATTTTATAAGGGAATAGGATTAGGATTTTTAGGAATGCTATAAAATAATGCAACAATAAATTTTTCAGTACCCAGTAGTCAAATCTGTTTCACTACATTGCAAGTATCAGATTACTTTTTTAATTATTTCAAACTCACGCTGGGAATTATACAAGAACCATACATTAGAGGAGAAAATAGGCTTACCTTTTCAATTGTCAGACTCCAGGCACCCACATGGCTCTTCGTGGTGGAGATTTTAGCAGCTTGCTTAATACTGAGTTATTTCCAATCAGAGTTGAGAGATTAAAAAAGATGAATTCTCTGTGGGTCCACTCAATTTTTTAAAAACTCATGTTTAAAATTACTAATTTTCTTGGGCATTCAACATTGAATAATAAAGCTGAGCTCATTCACTTAAAGTTTTTAAACAGCTCTAGATTAGTTCTCCGTGACACAGGAAACCAGTAACTGTCCCAAGATTTCAACCCTGATTGTGTGACTTTGGTCAGGATATTGTTCTCAGTGTCTATTTTTTTTCTGGAAAATGCAGATGCTAGTGGTGTTTACCTTGAATAATTATTATGAGGATTAAATCAGATCCTTTGTTGTTTGTCATTCCACATCTCCTACATAACAGGCACGGAGCCTGTCCTTGTCGAGCTTATGGTTTGGAAGAGGAAATAGAAATTAGTCAAATGATTACATGAATGAGTACAACTCCTTGGAAGGAAAGTTATGACCAACCTAGATAGCATATTGAAAAGCAGAGACATTACTTTGCCAATAAAGGTCTGTCTAGTCAAGGCTATGGTTTTTCCAGTGGTCATGTATGGATGTAAGAGTTGGACTGTGAAGAAGGCAGAGCACCAAAGAATTGATGCTTTTGAACTGTGGTGTTGGAGAAGACTCTTGAGAGTCCCTTGGACTGCAAGGAGATCCAACTAGTCCGTTCTAAAGAACGCCTGGGTATTCTTTGGAAGGACTGATGCTAAAGCTGAAACTCCAGTACTTTGGTCACCTCATGCGAAGAGTTGACTCATTGGAAAAGACTCTGATGCTGGGAGGGATTGGGGGCAGGAGGAAAAGGGGATGACAGAGGATGAGATGGCTGGATGGCATCACTGACTTGATGACGTAAGTCTGAGTGAACTCCAGGAGTTGGTGATGGACAAGGAGGCCTGGCATGCTGTGATTCATCGGGTCACAAAGAGTTGGACACGACTGAGTGATTGAACTGAACTGAACTGAAAGGCTAAGAGGATAGCTGATGCTATAAGAATACACGACAGGGGAACTGCTTAATCTGGGGAGATTTGGGGGTTCAAGAAGATTTTCTGAAAAAATGCAAATGAGTGAAGATATGGGGATTATTGAGTTAACTAAGTGGAGTGTGTGTGTGTCTATGTGTCTGTGTGTGTGTGTAGGGAGTGATATTTCAAGCCTGTGCTTGGGTTCCCACTGGGAACCCACTCCCCCCCCCGGAGAAAATTATTGTTTTCTTTCTAGATTTGTTTATTTTTATTTTTCACCAAAACAAGTTTTATTTTTATCTGGTAATTTGGGGTATCACTTTGATAGTAAGTATTTATGTGGGTCCTCTGGTAAGGGGTCTGTACCTTGTAGCGTGTGAGGCTGATGCACGTGAAGTCCATGTCTCCTGGACATATATGATGGACAGTATTTGTCACTCATTCAGAAAACATTTTCCAGCCATCTATTCCTGCCAAGCCCTACTCCATATGCTGAGGATATGGAGATGAAGGACGCATAGCCCTTGTCTTCAAGGACTTCAACCCTAGAGTTTAGTGATGAAAAGAGATACCAAAATATGTATTTATAATATGCCATATCAGAGCTATGTGTGTTTGGCAATATATTCGGTAGCAAAGAAAGATCCTGGCTGCCTCTGCCTGAGAGAGTCAGTGAAGACTCCCTAGGACATGTATTCTCAAACAGGTTGTACGAAGATACCACATCTGTATACCCAGAACCTAGAAAGCGACTGGTGCTTTGTGTCTAAACAATAAGTGTCAGTTTAATTTACAAATGGCACAGTACGGAGCTCTATAAGTTATTCTAAATGGTTCATGTATATCATGTGAGAGTTGACTTCTGTGTACGAAGCCAGAAGTGTAAACAAGAGTAAACTGGTGAAGATTTCCTTAATTCAAGGTAAGGAATACTAGTCTTGGTTCTCTGGTCTTAGTGGTGGAAAGCAATGGAAGTATTGTAAGCAAAGATAATGACATAAAAGCTTTTCATTACAGAAAAATCACGGTGGCAGCAGTTCAGTAGATAGATAAGTGGGAGAAAAGGTTGAAAGCAGAGAGACTAGTCAAGAAGTGATGATAGTTGTCCAGAACAGGGATGATGAGGTTCTAAGTGAAAGACAAAGAGGACGAATTTGAGAAACAAAGAAAAATCCAGCAAGAGCATGTGAAGTTAAAGGAGAACAAAGAGATGGAGATAACGAGGAAACGTTTCTGGCTACATGACTGCTGACAAACCTTAACTGAGATGAGGGTACGGAAATGCAAAAACAGTTGAGACAATACACAGAGAACAGTTCAGGGCCTGTTGTTGATGAGGGGCATGATACACACGCAAGAGAGATTATACACTTACATACTTATTAACTCCCTCACTCACTTATGGAAGAGAAGGCATCAGATAGAACCTTGGAGCCCTCTGTCTCTCGCTCCATTCCCTCTCTACTCTTCTTCATCTCAGACCTCCTGGTCCCTCCTTCTGAGTCACTGAAGACCTTGCGAACTGACTTACATCCTCTCTTCAGCCAAATTCTTGCTATTGCCCAGCCATTGTCCTCAGACAAATTAGCTACTGTGTGTTGGCCTTTTCCAGACAGGAAAACCAGGATGACATCTTGCCCTGCTGGCCATCCATCTGGGGATGCAGAGGACAGGGAGGTGATACCTGACGTAATTTGGCAAGGCGGGGACCGAAGGGTTGTGTCTGCTCAGTGGCTCACTCGCGTCTGCTCTTTGTGACTCCAGGGACTGTAGCCTGCCAGGCTCCCCTGCCCATGGACTTCTCCAGGCAAGAATTCTGGAGTGGATTGCAATTTCCCACTTCAGGGGATCTTCCTGACCCAGGGATCGAACCCACATCTCCTGTGTCTCCTGCCTTGGCAGGTGGCTTCTTTACCACTGAGCCACCTGGGAAGACTCGAAAGATCATAGAGAGAAGCAAAGAATGTTTCATACAGCAGATGTCCTTTTAAAAGAATTACTCATTTCCTCACATGCAAAAGATTCAAATTTTGTGTGTTGACCACATTCTTCCCCACCCCACTCCCCTCACCATGGGTATCCACTCACAGTTGCTAAGTTGCTAAGAATTCAAACTCTCAACATGATTTCTTCTAAACAACTCTCTGGGAAAGCACTTAAAGCCTCCATTTGTAATCCATATGTAACATAAGGACAAGAATAGAAGAATTATTTTTGAAAGAAAATAATCAATGAATCATTTATCAGTTTTCTTGTCCCTTGTATAACATATTGTAATTAGTATGATGTCTTTGTTGGCAAGTGATTATCAGACAAAATCAGTATAGAAGCAAAGGAAGATTCTGTAAAGAGCTGTATTGTTTTGCAGACCTAATGGTGATGCTATCGCTGGAATTTTATGTGATCGCATTGTTAAGTTTTAATTTGATCTCCTTACCAGCAACAATGTTATTAGCTTCTACCTTGAGTTCTTAGGGCCCAAACTAGATAACAATATCAAGGCATGGTGAGCATTTTGAAATAACTATTCATCTTATTTAGATGAATAAAAAAGATATAATAAAAAAAAGATCCAAAGCTCTGCTGGCCTTTAACAAGGCATGGTGTTAATAAATTGAACCTGGCAGAATAAAGAGATATTTTATAAACTATCTTTCTAAACTACTTTTATACGTTCCTTCTTCAGTAAAGAATGTAACAACACTGTCCAGAGTTTCAAAATCACCTCCCAGACACTTTATCTGAGACTGTTTGCTCTACTTCCCCCAAAGTTTATTTTCATTCCAATAATTATTATTGAATTCCTACCAGTTATGGTACTTATTGGGGAATCAAAGTTAAATGGGACCCAGCCTCTGCTCTCAAGGTACTTATACGGGAGTCTAAGGGAAACAGAAAGTTCAGTTGCTCAGTTGTGTCCGACTTTTTGTAACCTCATGGCCTGCAGCACACCAGACTTCCTTGTCCATCACCAACTCCCAAAGCCCACTCAAACTCTTGTCCATTGCATTGGTGATGCCATCCAACCATCTCATCCTCTGTCGTCTCCTTCTCCTCCTACCTTCAATCTTTCCTGGCAGCAGGGTCTTTTCCAAAGAGTCAGTTCTTCACATCAGGTGGCCAAAGTATTGTAGTTTCAGCTTCAGCATCAGTCTTTCCAATGAATATTCACGACTGGTTTCCTTTAGGATGGACTGGTTGTATCTCCTTGCAGTCCAAGGGACTCTCAAGAATCTTCTCCAACACCACAGTTCAAATGCATCAGTTCTTCGGTGCTCAGCTTTCTTTATAGTCCAACACTCACATCCATATATGACTACTGGAAAAACAAAAGCTTTGACTAAACAGACCTTTGTTGGTAAAATAATGTCTCTATTTTTCAATATGCTGTCTAGGTTGGTCATAGCTTTTCTTCCAAGGAGCAAGCGTCTTTTAATTTCATGGCTGCAGTCACCATCTGCAGTGACTTTGCAGCCCCCCAAAAAGGCTGTCACTGTTTCCATATTTGTTTGCCATGAAGTGATGGGACCACATGCCATGATTTTAGTTTTCTGAATGTTGAGCTTTAAGCCAACTTTTTCATTCTCCTCTTTCACTTTTATCAAGAGGCTCTTTAGTTCTTCACTTTCTGCCATAAGGGTGGTGTCATCTTCGTATCTGAGGTTATTGACATTTCTTCCAGCAATCTTGATTCCAGCTTGTGCTTCATCTAGCCCAGCATTTCTCATGATGTACTCTGCATAGAAGTTAAACAAGCAGGGTGACAGTATACAGCCTTGACATACTCCTTTCCCGATTTGGAACCAGTTTGTTTTTCCATGTCCAGTTTTAACTGTTGCTTCCTGACCTGCATACAGATTTCTCAAGAGGCAGGTCAGGTGATCTGGAGTCTAAGGGAAATATAGCCCTTAAATAAATGGTTTCATTACAGTGGAATAAGTGTGCTGATGTCATAGGTTGTGGGTTGGTGCCTTGATGGTGAAGAGGTGGGCACTCTTATAGAATACACCAACCACTCACCTGCAGAAATCTCTTAAGACTTGTCCTGATTCACACAAAGCCCATCAGCATGAGAAAGAACATGGAGTGGAAGGTGCTCTCACGATGCCCCTTCACACTGCATTTTATCCAGAAGGGCCTCCTGAATTCCCTTAAGACATGAATCTAAACATGGGTTGCTGCATGTGTGGTAAGTCACTTCAGTCGTGTCCGACTCCTTGTGTCTCCATGGGTTGTAGCTCGCCAGGCTCCTATGTCCTTGGGATTCTCCAGGCAAGAGTACTGGAGTGGGTTGCCATTTCCTTCTCCAGGGCATCTTCCTGACCCAGGGACCAAACCCATATCTGTCTCCTGCATTGACAGGCAGGTTCTTTACCACTAGCATCACCTGGAAAGCAGGGGATAACTTTCAGTGGCTGCTGAAGTCATTATATGGTCATGTGATTTTAGTTGTGATTCTTAGAAATAAATATATTTTTCTAAGAAATATAGAGAATGTAAAAGTACTGACATACAAATGAAGCTATTTAAACAGCTATTTTTTAAACACATCTAGAACTGATTTTGTTTTTAAATAGAAAGCTAATAGTCCCAACAGTCAGTATTACAAACATGAGATCCCATGATTTCCATTTGCAAGATGATTTATGGACAAACAGAAAAGAAGAAAAACATAACACATCTACCCAATTCTTAAAATTTTCACTCTCCTCTTAGGAAAAAAAACATACTTGTCCATTAATATCCTTGACCTTTGGAATCTTCAAAAGTACAAAAGATGTGTAATCCCTCTTGTTGCATCTAGTTTTTCAGAAGGCCTGAGTTATCAAATTATACCCTGTAAATAACTATGTCCTGATATTGTCTTCTCAGGAAGGGAAACCTCAATAACATTAGGTAAATAGATTGATGGAATTGATAGATGGATGCACACGTGGGCTGATGAACGGATGAATGGATGGGTCGATGGATGGATGGGTGGATGAATGGTGAATAGATGGATGGACAGAAAGACAGATAGATGAATATGCCCTTTGGTACTTCTTCCTTTTTTTTTTTCTTTGATTATCTTTGAATTAGCTATGATTGCACATAATTTGCCTGAACAGTTGCATATACTACCACTGATCTTTGTACTGATGTGTGCAACCATTTAATAGAAGTGTGAAAGTGGATTTGGGTGTCTGAGAGAAAATATGTCTGTCTACAGCTTCTCTGAGAAGATAACGATACAGATGTCAGTATCTACCAGGCACTGTTCTTCTAACAGACTGAGAGTTCTCCCAGAAACTACATTTGACAATTTAGTTGCTTAGAAAACTATAGGACAAGAAATACAGCCTGCCAGAAGGGCAGCATCAGACTCTCCTCTCAAGGGACACCTTGCAGAATCCATACAACTATCCAGAAGGTATCCTCTTGGCATCCAGGTGACAGTGAAGTATAAGAAAATAAGCTTCATGCCAGGCAGATGTGAGAGGTACCTTGGTCTAAAAGCCTCATGCTTCACAGGAGCCTCTATCCCCTATAACAACATCATAGATATAGCTTCCAAGACCCCCACAAGGGTCATGCCAATACAAGGATTCCTCACACTCACACACTGAAGTAAACCTAAAGCTGTGGCTTCCCATAAGGTGTTTATTGCTCTCCCAGCTGAGATGCATTTTATCAACCAGATGATTGATCAGAAGCGATGTTGGCCCAGTAATATATTTGATATTCTACCTTATTAGGCTACAGGGGAAGAGAACTGGAAAGTTAGCTGAAGTTCAAATTCTCGTGCAGTAAATATATCATCACAGCATACTTAAAATGGTCAAAAACTACTCAGGATAGGTTAAATGAGACAGAAATCATTCTAAATACTTATAATCTCAAAGGGTTTAGTGTGTAAGAATCTTCAGGTCCACACACTGGTTTATAACTCTCAAGGCCCAGTATCTTCAGGTCCACACACTGGTTTATAACTCTCAAGGCCCAGTATCTATCAATAAACATGTGAGTGAAGTGAAAGTTGCTCAGTCATGTCCGACTCTTTGCGACCCCATGGACAATACAGTCCATGGAATTCTCCAGGTCAGAATACTGGAGTAGGTAGCCTTTCCCTTCTCCACCCACCTCTTTCCAAAAAGGGATCAAACCCAGGTCTCCCACATTGCAGGAGGATTCTTTACCAGGTGAGCCACAAGGGAAGCCCAATAAACATCATGTATGAGTATTAAGTCACTTTAGACCTGATTTTTACGTTGAGTGCAGTTAGGTATACAAAAGTGAAGTTGTGTAATTAAGACCTTTAGCTTTTATTGTATTTTCTATTTATTTCTTATATAGAAATATATATATCTCTAGTCCACCTTCCTCCAAAAATAATGGTCCCCTTGGCTTAGGGCAAAGAAGCTGTCCTGTAGCTGTTTACTATGGAAAAATAGTTCTCAGTCCTAGTGATAATTTGCATCACTTGGAGAAAATTTTATAGGGATGGGTGTCTGAAGCTTACCCCAGGGACTCTGAATTAAATGATTTGTGTAGTCTCCTTATCTCCATTTTTAAGTGCTCCCCAGGTAATTCTAATACACAACTGAAGCTAAGAACTACTTCATTTAAAAATGCAAAATTTATCTTTTTAATTTATATAAACACATGAAATGTGGGCTTTGTTCATTAATATGAGGCCTGGAGGACTTCTGGAAAATTCTTCAAGGACTTCCTGCTTTAGCTTTTTGTTTCCCCTTTGCCTCCCCAAGAAGAATTAATTATTCCCTCCTTAATAACTTATGCGTGCCTCTTTTATTTTATTTATCATGTGAAGTTATATTTTAATGCCTGTCTCTCCAGTTAAATAGTCAGTCTCTGAAGTAGAGACCATCTACAGTCTATGTGAGATAGTCTCAGCTTTTAACATAGCTCCTAGCACATACTAGTTGCTCAATAAGAGCTTTAGGAATTGCAGTGTGTGTGTNCTCCAGGTCAGAATACTGGAGTAGGTAGCCTTTCCCTTCTCCACCCACCTCTTTCCAAAAAGGGATCAAACCCAGGTCTCCCACATTGCAGGAGGATTCTTTACCAGGTGAGCCACAAGGGAAGCCCAATAAACATCATGTATGAGTATTAAGTCACTTTAGACCTGATTTTTACGTTGAGTGCAGTTAGGTATACAAAAGTGAAGTTGTGTAATTAAGACCTTTAGCTTTTATTGTATTTTCTATTTATTTCTTATATAGAAATATATATATCTCTAGTCCACCTTCCTCCAAAAATAATGGTCCCCTTGGCTTAGGGCAAAGAAGCTGTCCTGTAGCTGTTTACTATGGAAAAATAGTTCTCAGTCCTAGTGATAATTTGCATCACTTGGAGAAAATTTTATAGGGATGGGTGTCTGAAGCTTACCCCAGGGACTCTGAATTAAATGATTTGTGTAGTCTCCTTATCTCCATTTTTAAGTGCTCCCCAGGTAATTCTAATACACAACTGAAGCTAAGAACTACTTCATTTAAAAATGCAAAATTTATCTTTTTAATTTATATAAACACATGAAATGTGGGCTTTGTTCATTAATATGAGGCCTGGAGGACTTCTGGAAAATTCTTCAAGGACTTCCTGCTTTAGCTTTTTGTTTCCCCTTTGCCTCCCCAAGAAGAATTAATTATTCCCTCCTTAATAACTTATGCGTGCCTCTTTTATTTTATTTATCATGTGAAGTTATATTTTAATGCCTGTCTCTCCAGTTAAATAGTCAGTCTCTGAAGTAGAGACCATCTACAGTCTATGTGAGATAGTCTCAGCTTTTAACATAGCTCCTAGCACATACTAGTTGCTCAGTAAGAGCTTTAGGAACTGCAGTGTGTGTGTGTGTGTTCAGTTGCGTCCAACTATTTGTGATCCCCTGGACTATAGCCCACCAGCCTCCTCTGACTATGGAATTTTCCAATCAAGAATACTGGAAAGGGTTGCTATTTCCTCCTCCAGGAATTTTCCTGATCCAGGGATTGAACCTGCATCTCCTGTGTCTCTTGTACCGGCAGGTGGATTCTTTACCACTATGCCACCTGGGGAGCCTCTAGGAAGTGAGGGTGGGTGTAAATCTGAAAAAAAAAAGACAAAAAGTATTATTTTATTATGAACTGAAAAAATTCTTCTTGGACAACACTGATTTCAAATTCCAAGGAATTCAATATAGACAAATCTGCACTTGTATTGTCGTTGATAATTAGAAGATATATGGCAGTTATCAAGTCTTTTATTTAAATAGTTTAGCTTAGCATCTCATTTTAAAAAACAAAGAAACATATAGTGACATAGGGATTGCTAACAAGTGAATGACTAATTTCATTAAGCCACAACAAAACCGAAATAACATCAGCTCAGGACTTCCCCCCCCTGTTTCATGTCAGAACATTTGTTATAACTGATGCTTTCAATGAATTGTACACTCAGCCAGCCACAATCTGGATCTCCACACACCAAGATGTTTGGGATGCTATTAGTCAGTCTCTTTAGAAGTGAATTCAATTTTGATTGAACATGTTTATACTTGTAAGCTTATAATTATCCCTGAGTTCATTTTAGGAGATGGTTAAAAAGGTTTCTGTTTCTTCCTTCTTGCTAACTACTGCTGTGTTCTCAGAGAGATTTACTAGTCTAAAAGATTTCTGGGGACATTAATAAAAGAAAGAATAAAGAAAGAAAATCCATAGTTTAGTCTGAGTCTGGAGGCATAAAGCAAAGAGATAGTAGGCAGTTTTCTACTGATTAGTTTTCCCACTTGATGTGTGTAGGAGGCCTGCCAAAGACACTCCTACCTAGAACTTTCAGGGCATAGTGAAAAGCTCTAATATAGCAGCAGAAAGTCTGGGTATTCCAATTTGACTAATCATTCAAGTTATCTTCTCTTCATTTATTCAATAAATGTAAGTTGTTTACTTACCATTTGCAGGGTCCTGGTCATGGCAGTGGTGAGTTTCCTTCCCTTTCTAATGGAAACCTATAGATACACACAAACCAGATACACACACACACACACACACACACACACCCTACTTGACTTCACACTTTCCATATAAAGCTGAGGAAGTTGCTCACAAAACCACTCCCTTGTTCTGAGAATGGTCCCAAAGATCAGTAGGCTATTCAGTAGCCCGTCAGGCCCCTATGTCCATGGGATTCTTCAGGCAAGAATACTGGAGGGGGTTGCCAAGCCCTTCTCTAAGGGCTCCAAGAGATCTTTCTGACACAGGGATCAAACCTGTGTCTCTTAGATCTCCTGCATTGGCAGGAGGGTTCTTCACTATAGGGCCACCTGGGAAGCCCATATGAAGAAGTGGACTTGGCACTGAGTATAGATTCTGGAGAAGGCAGTTTTCCCTCTAACAATTGTGGGCATCATTTCTGGTGGGAGGGCAATGGGGAATTGTATGCATTTCTCTCCGGATTTACAATGGGCAAAAGGATTCTATTTTTTAAAAAGGTACCCTGATAATATAAGAAGGGGAGAAAATATTCCTGGTTTTCAGCTTTAAAGGATCAGCTTAGACTGCCATTTTGAAGGAAATTTAAAAATTGATTACTTTGGAGCTTCCCTGGTGGCTCAGATGATAAAAGCATCTGCCTGCAGTGTGGGAGACCTGGGTTCAATCCCTGGGTTGGGAAGATTCCCTGGAGAAGGAAATGGCAACCCACTCCAGTACTCTTGCCTGGAAAATTCCATGGACTGAGGAGACTGGTAGGCTACAGTCCATGGGGTCACAAAGAGTCAGACACGATTGAGCGACTTCAGTTTCACTTTCAAACAAGCAAATGGATCTCTGAACAGCTGTTGACAACCTAAACTATTAGTAAGTAAAAAGCTTTTATATTTTTATTGTCTCTTTACTAATGAAGAAACTTAGACTTAAAGAGATTGAGTGATGCATGCAAATTCACACTAACCAGTGTTAGAGTTGGAATTGGGAACCCTGGGATCGGTCTGTGCTTTTTCTAACATAATGCAACTCTGCTCTCTGTGCTCTCACCCTCTCTCTTTGCTCTGTCTGACATACCTCTTGTCCAACAGGCCCAGATTTCAGTCATCCAGGCTCAGTTTAGGAGCACACAACCAGAGGCCTTCCCAAAAAGGATGGGAGACTCTTCATGTGAAAGTGAAAGAAAGTGAAGTTGCTCGGTTGTGTCTGACTCTTTGCAACCCCATGAAATGTAGCCTACCAGGCTCTGTGCGTGGGATTTTCCAGCCAAGAGTACTGGAGTGGGTTGTCTTTTCCTTCTCCAGGAGATCATTCCAACCCAGGGATCGAGCCCAGGTCTCTGGCATTCCAAGCAGACACTTCACCATCTGAACCACTAGGGAAGCCGTAAAGGTGCCAATCAGACTCCCCAAGAGCAGAGATCCAATGCACCCCTGCACATCTGCCCACCCCCTGGTATGTATCCAGGGCTTTCAGAAGGATAGAGTGTCCCCGGGGACCAAAGGAATGACTGGACTCAAGCTGACAAGTAGAACTGTTTTGCAAAATGTTGCTTACAAATTCAGAATTTAAACTGATGATGAGGCCTTGCAAAAGAAATATAAATTCTAATCCTATTTCAATCTTTCTGGATCTAGAAACTTTTTGTATCAACTCCATTGTGTTCAGTGATGGAAAAAAGTAAAATACCTTTTCAAACCTCCACTAATCCTTCTGATCCCTACTATACCCTTGATTCAGGGTGCTTTTAGAGACAAGAACTGAGCTTCACTATTCATTCCTGCCATAAATAGTTCACAAAAAATAAATGGGCAACCTCTGGAAGACCAAAAGAAGGATTGTTTTTTAATAAGTATTTAAGTGAGGAGTAATTAGGGCATGTTTTTCAATAATACTAATATCTACTATATACTTCTTTTTATACTTATACAAAAAATAAATTTCTGACAAAAATATGTGCAATCTAAGTATATCTATTTCTCACTGCACTTTTGTATTCTTCATGAAAGGAAAAAACACTTTATGGAACTGAATATTAAAATATTTATTTTTCAAAAAAATCCATCTTTATTAATAAATGTGCTTTTTTCCCCATGATTTTAGGTTCATTGCATCACTTTTTACTTACATATATTTTTATGATTGCTTATTGCCATAATTTGATTAAAAAATACCTTTAATACTTCTCATTTATTTTTCCTTATCTATCTGCATTAAAATAAATCATCTTTTATCATTCTCTTATGCATAAAATAATCGACTTGTTTATGTAAGATTTCTTTTTTCTTTTTTAAATTTTAAACTGTGAACTTATTGTAAAAGAATAATTGTAAACATTTCATGGTGAAAAAGAGCTGAGTGCTATGTCTACATATGAATATCCAAGAAATCATGATAAAATAGGTTATTTCCTTATTGTATTACCTTTTTTTTTTTTTTAAGCTCAATGTGTTTGTGTGATAGGAATAGTGTTGCTTAAAAAAAAACTTCCATTCTCTCTATCATATTTTGTTATTTCTGGTAGTGCATGTCAATGAAATTATGATCATTTATGCAGTTTTCAGGACACAGAATTTGATAGCCTATGTGCTGTGTTCTATTCTTTACATCTGGAAAAATGATTTTGTGGGAAGAGAGAAATAGGAATTAAAAACCCATTTTTGATCAAAAGTTAATTTAAAGGTATACTAATCTGAAAATGGGATCACCTTCACTGTCCTCAAATGAAGAGTCTTATTTCAACCTACTCTTATTATTGGGTCCAACATTCTCTGAGGACCTACTCTGACTACATACATTCTTTGGGGAGCTAGGGATATAAGAATCCAGGATATATAGGGATATAAGGGTTTCTGCTCATTTTTCTGTGTCCCCTTCCCCACCAGAAATTCCTGGATCTGAGTATACATCTCATCCAGCATATAAATCTATTTTATCCAGTATATAATCTCATCCAGAATATAAATCTCTTCCACATCTGTGATGTTTCACTGTGCTGAGACTGTGCTGTGCTGTGTCTTGAAGAAGTCTACTCGGCATGTTTTAAATCATGTCAGGGCTATTCTCAAATAAATGCATCAAAGCAACATTCTTTTTGCCAACTTTCAACTTATGAATATGGATTAGCTTTAATAATCAGATTAGAGCACTACTTTAGAAGCCATTTATCTAATGTATTTTTCCCAATTCCATTTCACTAAAAAATTGCCTGGCAATGGTCATCTACAAAATGGAAAAATATTGAGGCCACCTTCAGGTTTTTTGTTTTTTNAATATGGATTAGCTTTAATAATCAGATTAGAGCACTACTTTAGAAGCCATTTATCTAATGTATTTTTCCCAATTCCATTTCACTAAAAAATTGCCTGGCAATGGTCATCTACAAAATGGAAAAATATTGAGGCCACCTTCAGGTTTTTTTTTTTTTTTTTTTTTTTTTTCAGGAAAACACACATTAAAGTTCACTAATTTCAGTTATCTTTTCTTATTTTCTAATATTCACTGAGATATAACTGAATAATTAATAAAATAAAATGTGTAATGGAGTTTGAGGGAAATGTGTAATTATTTTTTGTAAATAAAGGAATTAGGACATTGAGTCTTGGTTAAAAGAGTTAATTATGGGGTAAAAGAATTTCAATCACTAGCTCAAGAAGCAACAGAAATTTATTTTTCAGTGTTGAAAGAGGAGATTAAAGAAGAAGCAACTAAACTTTTTTTTTTTTTAAGAATTTACATGCAGAACTTCTATCACGTGCTAGCATGAAGCTCAAATACTGTTTTATTTAATCTTCACAGCAGTTCAGTGATGTAGGGCTAACTACTCCATTTACAAGGACACTGGCTGAGAAAAACTCATTGTCTTTCTTCCCAACCTTAGAAGTCAATAGCCAAGCCAGGATTAAAGCTTAGATCTCCTAAGAAAAATCATTTGGAGTCCGTGGCTTAGAGACTGAATGGAAGAAGCCACTTTGCAATGGAATAGGAAGAAATATCCTGGGACTTATCAAGAAAAAAAGGGAGAATCAAATCAACAAAATTAGAAATGAAAATGGAGAAATTACAACAGACAACACAGAAATACAAAGGATCATAAGAGATTACTATCAGCAACTATGCCAATAAAATGGACAACATGGAAGAAATGGACAAATTTTTAGAAAAGTATAACCTTCCAAAACTGAACCAGGAAGAAATAGAAAATCTCAACAGACCCATTACAAGTATGGAAATTGAAACTGTAATCATAAATCTTCCAACAAACAAAAGCCCAGGACTAGACAGCTTCACAGCTGAATTCTACCAAAAATTTAGAGAAGAGCTAACAACCTATCCTACTCAAATTCTTCCAGAAAATTGCAGAGGAAGGTAAACTTCCAAACAGATTCTATGAGGCCACCATCACCTTAATACCAAAACCAGGCAAAGATGCCACAAAAAAATAAAACTACAGGCCAATATCACTGATGAAGATAGATGCAAAAATCCTTAACAAAATTCTAGAAAACAGAATCCAAGAACATATTAAAAAGATCACACATGATGACCAAGAGGGCTTTATCCCAGGGATACAAGGATTCTTCAACATTTGCAAATCAATGTGATACACCACATTAACAAAGTGAAAGATAAAAACCATATGATTATCTCAATAGATGCAGAGAAAGCCTTTGACAAAATTCAACATCCATTTATGATAAAAACCCTCCAGAAAGCAGGCATAGAGGAACATACCTCAACATAATAAAAGCCATGTATGATAAACCCACAGCAAATATTATCCTCAATGGTGAAAATTTTAAATCATTTCCCCTAAAGTCAAGAACAAGATAAGGGTGCCCACTCTCACCACTACTATTCAACATAGTTTGGGAAGTTTTAGCCACAGCAATCAGAGAATAAAAAGAAATAAAAGGGATCCAGATTGGAAAAGAAGAAGTAAAACTCTCACTGTTTGCAGATGACATAATCCTCTACATAGAAAACCCTAAAGACTCCACCAGAAAGTTACTAGAGCTAATCAATGAATATAGTAAAGTTGTAGGATATAAAATTAACACACAGAAATCCCTTGCATTCCTATACAGTAACAATGAGAAAACAGAAAGAGAAATTAAGGAAACAATTCCATTCACCATTGCAATGAAAAGAATAAAATACTTAGGAATAAATCTATCTAAATAAACAAAAGACCTGTATACAGAAAGCTTTAAAACCCTGATGAAAGAAATCAAAGAGGACACAAATAGATGGGGAAATATACCATGTTCATGGATCAGAAGAATCAATATATTGAAAATGAGTATACTACCCTAAGCAATCTATAGATTCAGTGCAATCCCTATCAAGCTATCAATGGTATTTTTCAGAGAACTGGAACAAATAATTTCACAATTTGTATGGAAATATTAAAAAAAACTCAAATAGTCAAAGCAATCTTGAGAAAGAAGAATGGAACTGGAGGAATCAACCTGCCTGACTTCATTCTCTACTACAAAGCTACAGTCATCAAGACAACATAGTATTGGCACAAAGACAGAAAAACAGATCAGTGGAACAAAATAGAAAGCCCAGAGATAAAACCNTTTGTCTAGGTGACTTGTTGGGAGGAACTAATTCATCCATTCATACACTCAAATTTCCTTCCACTTAATATTGCTCAGCTTATGTTTAACATGCTTATTAAATACTGCTACTTTTGTATTAGTGTACAAAGGAAAAAGTGATCATAATTGAAATAAGTTTTTGGTGGTATGTCATAATATGAAATCAAGACTTGAATGGTCGTGATGTTCTGAGTTCTTTGAAGCGCCTTGATTAAAACAAAGCTAGAAATCATTCCTTACCCTTAATTAGAGAAAAATCTGATTTTCCTTTGCATTGCCTTCTTGAAAGAGATGATGAGGGCAAGTGCCACAGTGAAGAGCTGAAACCGAATCAAAGAATATTGATTTTGTGTCTAGCCCAGCTTGTGCTTTTTCAGTTTCAACACCTCACCAGGAAATACAGAGAGGCTGATTCCACCATAAAGTCACCAGTGACTAGACAAAATTATTGGGTAAGGAGATAGGAAACATATCTTTCTCCACAGCAGTGCTTAAGTGTTTCCCTTTTAAAAAATTTTGCCACTGTCCCTGCTTCCTATTTTTTGTGATTATAAAGAAAATGCGAAGATTGTGAAGGGAGATCTTGCCTGTTGGTAGTGGCTCCCTGAGGCTGCATTTGTATCCCCTGTTTTGCCACCAGCCCAGCCACTACCTCATTCCCTTCTGTTAAATGTATACACAGATTTCAGCGATGCACCACAGTGGCTCACTGTACTAATCTGAAGGCTACCTCTAAGCTGCTTTGTTACCCAGGGTTTCAAAGTAGTGTGTTGTTGTAGTCATTAAGTTGTGCCTAACTCTTTTGTGACCCCATGAGTCATAGCCCACCAGGATCCTCTGTCCGTGGGATTTCCTTGGCAAGAATACTGGAGTGGGTTGCCGCTTCCTTCTCCAGGGGGTCTTCGCAAATCACAGATCAAACCAGCATCAGCCGTATTGGCAGGCAGATTTTTTACCACTGAGCCACTAGGGAAGTCCTTTAAAGTAGTAGAGGGGTACAAAGAAACAGACGTGAGAGAGAACATGAAGAGTTAACACAACTCAGTAACTAAGGGGATGTGAAAGATGAGGAAGAGGGCAGAGTCAGGGGTGCGCATATCCTGGAGATTCATAGAGCCATCATCCAAACAAACTAAATGAGATAACTTGGGAGCTGGAGCCATCTACCATCTGACATCTCTCCTGGCTGTGTTAATATCGCCATTAATTCTCAAACCACGAATGGAAGGAAGCAGTACTCGCAGCACCACAGCTTTGAGCACTTAGATTTTCTTCTCTTACAAAGTGCACATCAGCCTTGGAAACCCTGGGTTTTAGAAAGGTGTCTCAATAAGGCTGGACACCATCCCACATGCATTATTAGTCCTGTTAGCAGCATGCTAGTTAAGGAGGATTGCTAGCACAGCCCGAGGTTGAATGGAAATACTCTTACAGTCAGGGTTGCTCAAAGAAGTGGCAGGTCCAAAGCCATTTAAAAACTAGAAAGTGGCCTCCTGATAAATAAAATGGCACTTCTGAGACTGAACAAAGCTCGTAGTTGAATGAGCTTTGTGCTGACAGGAAGACTGGAACTGTTCTGCCAAGGGGAGGCCAGTATGCAAATGTCACTTTCCGGACTTTGTTGATTGCAAAACTAGTGGCAGCAGTGACCAGAGGGGTGTGGGACAGCAGTCACAGGGAGGAGGAGGAGTCTTCCTGTGTCTGCAGAATGACCTCAGACATTAATTGCCCTGAGATTCTATTAAATATGTGCTTTATAACTTCAGGAAGGTGCAGATGACACTTAATTTTCTGAGAGTTTGCTTTGCAGTAAAAAATTCAAGGGACTAAAATTAATTTAGGTAACTTGATATGTTATCTCACGATTGCTGGAATTTAACAATGAATGCACCCCTTGATGTTGATAAATCCACTGTGGGTCCCATCAATTACAAAAACACATATTCCCACCTTCTGGAGCCCCATATTTGTTTATTCTCTTTTCTTTGGAGCATCATATATGGCCACCCCTGTGCTATGATTTGTTATTTATTTAAAAAAAAAAATACAGAGCACACTTTAATCCTGATAGATGAAATAGGAATTTTTTTATTGAACTATGGTTCAACTGACCAAAAAAAAGGATATTTTTTTCCTATCTTAACTACAAGATAACTAAGAGCTGGGGATCTAATGTGCAGTATGGTAACTATCATTAACAATACCGTATTATATACCTGAAAATTTTTGAGAGAATAAATCTTAAATGTCAAGCACACACAAACTGCAATAATATAAAGGGATGGAAATGTTACCTAACCAAACTGTGGTGATCATCTTGCAGTGTGTTCATGTATCTGATTATTACATTGTACACCTTAAACTTTCATATGGTATCTGTCATTAAGTTGTGTCCGACTCTTTTGTAACCCCATGGACCATAGCCTGCTGGCCTCCCCTGTCCATGGGGTTCCCAGGCAACAGTACTGAAGTGGGTTGCCATTTCCTTCTCTAAGGCATCTTCCTGACCCAAGGATTAAACCCATGTCTCCTGCATTGGCAGGTGGATTCTTTACCACTGATCAACCAATTGTCATTAGTATCTCAATAAAGCTGGGAGGAAATCTGATTCTGGAGGTAAATAGATACAAGAGGTACGTATGGATTTTATCAAATTTTGTGTGATAATCTGGGTTGTATCTCTGACATGTAATATATTCTCATTTGTATCAGTAAGTATCTCTATTATGAACTTCCCAGGTGGCTCAGTAGTAACGAATCTGCCTGATGATGCAGGAGATGCCAAAGATGCAGGTTCAGTCCCTGGGTTGGCAAGATTCTCTGGAGTTGGAAATGGCAACCCGCTCCAGTGTTTTTGCTGGGAGAATCCCAGGTACAGAGTTTTGCCTGACAGAGGAGTCCATGGAGTCACAAAGGATTGGACATGACTGTGCACACACATACATCTCTATTATATATTAAAATATATATATATATGTATAGGCAAACTATTTAAAGTTCCATAGGGAAAATGTTAGCAATTTCTTACTTAGGAACAGTTTGCATTCCAAAATTATTCAACTAAGTTGAACCAATTGAGTGCCTACGGTCAGAGACATAACTTTTCCAATAAAGGTCTGTGTTGTCAAAGCTATGGTTTTTTCAGTAGTCATGAATGAATGAGAGAGTTGGACCATAAAGAAGACTGACTACCAAAGAATTTATGCCTTCACATTGTGGTNTATTCAACTAAGTTGAACCAATTGAGTGCCTACGGTCAGAGACATAACTTTTCCAATAAAGGTCTGTGTTGTCAAAGCTATGGTTTTTTCAGTAGTCATGAATGAATGAGAGAGTTGGACCATAAAGAAGACTGACTACCAAAGAATTTATGCCTTCACATTGTGGTGCTGCAGAAGACTCTTGAGAGTTTCTTGGACCACAAGAAGAACAAACCAATCAATCCTGAATGAAATTAATCCTGAATATTCATTGGAAGTACTGATGCTGAAGTTCCAATACTCTGGCCCACTGATGCGAAGAGCTGACTCTTTGGAAAAGACCCTGCTGCTGGGAAAGATTGAAGGCAAAAGGAAAAAAAGTAAGCAGAAGATGAGATGGTTAGATAGCATCACTGATTCAATTGGCATGAATCTGAGAAAAGTCCCGTAGATTGTGAAGGACAGAGAAGTCTGGTGTGCTGCAGTCCATTGGGTTACAAAAAGTCAGACACGACTTAGTGACTAAACAACCAAGTTATTACAAATAATGGCTATAGTTCAATGAATATTCAGGGTTGATTTCCTTTAGGATTGACATTTTTGATCTCCTTGCAGTCAAAGGGACTTCTCCAGCACCGCAGTGTGAAAGCATCAATTCTTCAGTGCTCATCCATCTTTATGGACCATGTATTACATCTATATGTGATCATGGAAAAACCATATCTTTGACTATACAGACCCTTGTCAGCAAAGTGGTGTTTTTGCTTTTTAATACGTTGTTTAAGTGTCATAGCTTTCCTTCCAAGGAACAAACGTCTTTTAATTACCTGACTGCTCTCACCATCTGCAGTGATTTTGTAGCCCAAGAAAATAAAATGTCACTGCTGTACAACTTTAAGTGGAGTATAAACTATAAAGTATTGAATGACTATGCTGTATATCTGAAACTAACTAATATTGTAAATTAATTCTACTTCAATTAAATAATAAACTTTTAAAAAGGCCAAGATATTTTTGGTGACCATCATCCCTTTACTGGCAAATATCTAGTCAGTGTGTAAGTCAGCTATTTATAAATTGGGAAACAGTTTCCTAAAGAAACAAATTTTTTAAATGGTGGTTAGATTCTCAGGCTAATCCTCAAAAGCTAATTTAATTCATAATAAAATGGAACTCAACTTCTAATAGAATCCTCAAACCTAACAAGCATTTATAGCAGTGATTTTCAACCGTGGCTACACACATCACATTATAATTACCCAGAAAAGCCTTTTTTTTTTTTTTTTTAAGAACTTTTACTAAGTACGAATACCAGACTTTACCCCTAGGACAATAAAATCAGAATCCATTATCAGTAGCAGTCGTGGTAAATGGAGCTTGGAAAAAGGTGCAGACCATGGAAACAATGCTTCTACAGAGTGGAATCAGTGCTGTGTCTGGGAAGTGGAGCCAAGGCTCTGGGCGTAGACAGTGGGATCCAAGTACCAAAAAGGAAGAAAGGATATCCCTGGGAAAAGGAAGGGATTGGATTGTGGGGTTTAATCCCTAAGTCATGTCCAACTCTTGAGACCCCGTGGACTATAGCCTGCCAGGCTCTTCTGTCCGTGGGATTCTCCAAGCAAGAATATTGGAGTGGGTTGCCCTTTCCTTCCCCGGGAAATCTTCCTGACTCAGTATTTTAACCCAGGTCTCCTGCAGTGCAGGCAGATTCTTTACTGACTGAGCTATGAGAGGAGCCCCGGAGACAGGATTGTGGAGTCAAAATCATCACATCAGAGATGTTGGCCTCTGATGACAGTGAAGAGGTTTTCAGAATGAGAAAATGGTGGAGGGGTCTGAAATACTGTGCTCTAGCAGCCCAAGGATTGGGGCTGTGATGATGGGGAGGGAGCTGGTAAGAGGCCAGTTAGTTGGCATCACTCACCACTTCCCTTTATCTGGTTCATGAGGCAGGAAGACTAAGTTCCCTTCAATCTACTTTCTTATTTTGGAGTGAGGCTTTCACAAAATTTCATGCCTCATATATCTTCTCTACAAAAAGCAACGATGTAATTCTTTTCATCCTCTTGGCATGATTATGGACACTTAAGACTAAGCAGAGGGAAGGGGAAGAGAGGAGGAATGAAGGGAAGCCAGTTTGTGGGCTCCTAAAATAGGAGCAATTCTGCTCATCTCCTGCTGCTGTTCAACAGCCTTCAGAGTTCCGTAGCTCTTCTTGTCATTTCTTTGCAGCCTCTTTAGTTAGAAACATAGGCACAAAGTGTTATCACCAACTGGTGAAAGCAAAGATGCAAGGTGGAAGACTGTCTCAACTGTTTTCCTATGTCCTTTTCATTTATATAGCGAGTCGTAAAGATTTCTGACATTCTGTGATTGTTTCAATGTAGGAAAGTCTGTGGAGAAAACAACACTCACATTTTAATCAGATGCTCTCAAATGAGAAGCATTTTCTAAGTTCTATTTCATATTTCTTTTGGCATTTTCTAAGATATATTCCTTTTGCTCTGTGTTCTAGTTCCCATTTTATGAAATTTTGTCTACTCTGGAGTCACAAAGTCACTGAGCTTAATGTATACACAGAAGAGAAATAGACTGGCAGACACAGAAAATAAACTTGTGGTTACCAAAGGGGAAAGGGAAGAGAGGAGGGACAAATTATAGGTAAGGGATTAACAGATATGAACTATTGTATGTAAAATAAATTAGCAACAAGGATAAAATGTATAGCACAGGGCATTATACCTGATATCTTGCAATAACTAGCAAAAATACTGAATCACTATGCTGTACTCCTGAAACTAACACAATATTGTAAATCAATTATACCTCAATAAGAAAAAAATTACCGGCCTAGAAGAATTCCAGAGACACATAAATGTCATCTCTTCTGCTGGAAAGAATGGAATTATTACCATCATTTTTTCTCTAATCAGAAAGTTGGCCCTTAAATAAAAAGACCCAGTACAGGAGAAGCTTTGGTATGGGGAGGTTGAGTATAGAAGGACTTCTTCCCGGAACAAACTGTAAACACAACACATAGCTCCTTTCTTCAGTTTGCCAGCCAACCTGTGTATCAACACTATGAAGAAAACACACCTTCATGAAAGAAATTCTTCTCGCCACTAAGCAAGGGGTCTAGCTCAGTTGGGAAAATCTGGATAGACTTCAAACTCTAACCCATCTCAAAAATACAGATGAAAATGGATTTCTCAGGATTAAAATTCCTGGGCAGAATTAAATTGGAATAGCGTTCTACCTTAGTGGAGAAAAATCTTGTTTAGTAAGTGAGACTCCATTAGCTCTGATTGTTTCAAGGAAGATTCCATCACTGAGTCACTTGACTTTGGGTGTTCCATTAGAGCAAACAGATGCCCCCCCTTAGGAATCCCTGGGTGCTGGAGTAGAAGAATTAGATCAGTGTGCCCTTTGACACACTGATGATAGCCTATAATTTGGCAAAGATACTGTGCATAAGGTAGTCAATGAAAGTCAGCAGGTTGGAAAAATGACAAATAAAACCTCCTTCTCTAAGTTACTTAGATTCTCAGTCCCTGAAGACCTATGTGTCAGTTGTTGCTTCTGACCTTTACTAATTGAATTGTCCTTCTTTAGTGAGGTACATAAAAGCAGTTTAAGAGATGAGAATAAAGGGGTACAGCATAACTTTTCCTATTAAAAATAAATATGTGTGTTCAGTCATGTCTCTTTGCAACCCATGAACAGTAGCCCACCAGGCTCCTCTGTCCTTGGGATTTTCCAGGCAAGAATACTGGAGCATGTTGCTATTTCCTACTCTTCCTGACCCAGGGATAGAGCTGACAGCTTGTGAATCCTGCATTGGCAGACCAATTCATTACCACTGCGCCACCTAAAAGGAGTTAAAGTGAAAGTCGCTCAGTTGCGTCCAGCTCTTTGTGACCCTATGGACTGTCCATGGAATTCTCCAGACCAGAATACTGGAGTAGGAAGCCTTTCCCTTCTCCAGGGGATTTTGCCATCCCAGGGATCAAACCCAGGTTTCCCACACTGCAGGCAGAGTCTTTAATAGTTGAGCCACAAGGAGGCCCAGAAATACTGGAGTGAGTAGCCTATCCCTTCTCCAGCAGATCTTCCTGACCCAGGAATCAACTTGGGTCTCCGGCACTGTAGGTGGATTCTTTATCAACTGAGTTATCAGGGAAAGTCCACTGTACCAACTGTTCAGTTCAATTCAGTCACTCAGTCGTGTCCGACTCTTTGTGACCCAATGAACCGCAGCACGCCAGGCCTCCCTGTCCATCATCAACTTCCAGAGTTCTCCCTACCCATGTTTATTGAGTCAGTGATACCATCCAGCCATCTCATCCTCTGTCGTCCCCTTCTCCTCCCACCCTCAATCTTTCCTGGCATCAGGGTCTTTTCCAATGAGTCAACTCTTCGNTACAGATTTCTCAAGAGGCAGGTCAGGTGGTCTGATATTCCCATCTCTTTAAGAATTTTCCACAGTTTACTGTGATCCACACAGTCAAAGACTTTGGCATAGTCAATAAAACAGAAATAGATAGGTTTTAAAGTCCAATATTCCCCTCAAAATAATTTACCTCAGGATTTATTAAGCCATGTTACTCAGAAAAAGTAGATTTAGATAGGCAGGAAATTGCAGCAAAATTCATCATTTTAACCAGAAGTTCAGGACTGCTTTGTATTTTTGAAATTTCATTGTTATGTGTAGCTTGTTGCTTGGCTATGGCTGGAGCTGGCTTTGTGATGATCCCAATGGTACTGGAGACCTTAGCAATAAGCTTGGATTCCGAGTTCTCTTCCAGTGGGGTGGAACCATCTCAAGTCTCTGTCTTAATCCTTGTTAAAACTTTTAGTTGTTCAAAAATTAGTTTTTTTAATCTGTAACTATGTGTGGTGACGAATGATAACTAGACATTGTGGTGACCATTTCAAAGTATATAAAATATCACAGCATTATGTTGTACAACTGAAACTAATATAATGCTGTATGTCAGTTACACCTCAACTTTTCAAAAAGTTATTTTTAAACAGAAGTTTTCACTTTGAAAGTGAAACAAGGCTCAGAAAGCATTTTTATCAGAAACAAGTTTGAATCTGATTCTGTACTAGAACAATTTCTAAAGGAAAAGCTTGGTTTAACTCAAGTTCCAATTAACTTAAAAAACTAAGGGAAAGTGAGACCTTTCTTTTCTCTTCTAAAAACTAAAAGTGGCAGGAAAAAAAATCTCTTATCTACTTAGATATTCTCCTACCTGATTATAACCTTTCATGTTTTTTTTTTTTTTTTTTCCTGCTTTAGTCTTAAGGAAAGTATATGCAGAAGGAATTCCTGATAAGAGAACTAGGAGAGAAAGTCAAAACCTTCCTTTAATTACCTTTATCAGGTTAGCAGGGAACAGGCACCTATGCCTTAGGTAGAGAAAGGTGATTAGCATTCAGAATACTGAAGACTACATCAATTTAGGAAGGGCATGATTTCAAGATAAGTTGAAGGGTAAGTTAGAAAGAATCAACTTATTTAAGCTTAAGTATAGAACTAGGATCAGATCAAATAGTGATAGCTAATAAGAATTAAGGATTTGGTAGAACTGACTCCCTAATTATACCCAGAGTATTAAGTAGACTCATTATGTTAGAAAGGATCTTGGAGGTCAACCAATCCAATTTTAAATCTTTGGTCACAAGGAACAGATGCCTCCTTCAGCTGACACAAGCCGAAGAGGACAATTTATTTAAATGTTAAGATTCTAGGGCTGAAAGGAAGCCATGCCTGGGGAATGAAGTAAACCTAGGAACTTGATCTTTATTTTCAGGACTTACCCCTTTATTTCTTTTTAAAGTTGATGCATATATCCATGTCAGTGGCCTAAAACCATTGTTTGAACATGACCACAGCTGAAATTCTAAAAAAGTGTTTTGAACGTTAAAGCTATTAACACTTATCTATAAAGTAGTGATAATAATTCTTGTGCTAAAAATATAGCTAGATGGTTATAATCTCTCTAACATGGATTAGGTTATTACATACAACTACATTACAGAACTTTAGTGATGAAAGACCTAAAGCCTACCTAGGTCAATCTTCTTATTCTGCCATCAAGAAAAAAAAATAGGGCCCCAAAAGAAGAAGCAACATATTCAAGATTTTTTAGATAGTTAACAGTAGAACCAGAAGAACTGAGGTCTTTTGATGGCTGGTCTGTCTAACCAAAATCACAGCAGATGGTGACTGCAGCCATGAAATTAAAAGATATTTACTCCTTGGAAGGAAAGTTATGACCAATCTAGACAGCATATTAAAAAGCATAGACATTACTTTGCCAACAAAGGTCCATCTAGTCAAGGCTATGCTTTTTCCAGTGGTCATGTGTGGATGTGAGAGTTGGACTATAAAGAAAGCAGAGCAGCGAAGAATTGATCCCTTTGAACTGTGGTGTTGGAGAAGACTCTTGAGAGTCCCTTGACTGCAAGGAGATCCAACCAGTCCATTCTGAAGGATATCAACCCTGGGATTTCCTTGGAAGGACTGATGCTGAGGCTGAAACTCCAGTACTTTGGCCACCTCATGTAAAGAGTTGACTCATTTGAAAAGACCCTGATGCTGGGAAAGATTGAAGGCAGGAGGAGAAGAGGATGATAGAGGATGAGTGATGAGTCAATGGACATGAGTTTGTGTAAACTTTGGAAGATGGTGATGGACAGGGAGGCCTTGTGTGCTGCAGTCCATGGGGTCACAAAGAGTCAGACATACTGAGCGACTGAACTGAACTTAACTGTCAGACATGTGATGCCTCAGGAAATGCTGAGAATGAAGGCAAACAAGAGAGAGCTTAGTTAAGAACCTGAGTTCTCTGGTACGACAGTCTTTGGGCAAGTCCTTTATATGTTCCCGAACTTTCATTTGTATAATGGAGATATTAATTCTCCCCAAAGGATGGGGTTGTTATGAGAATTAAACAAAATGACCTATATATTGCCCTTGGCACAATGTCTAGTACATATAAATTCTCCATAAATAATAGCAAATAATTTATTTATCAAAAATGTATTTAGCATTTTGCTGCTTATCAAAGAACCCTGAAACGCAGTGGCTTACAAACATTTTTTTACCACTTATAGATCTGTGAGCAGCGGTAACTCTGCTAGATTTCAGTGAACTTAGCTCTAGTTTAGGGCTCAGATCTGCAGCCTGGGACCCAGATTGAATGAGCATTCTCTATCTAGGAGGTGTTGTTCTCATGTTGAACAGAAGAAACGTAAGAAATGGGAAGCATGTAATACTTAAAATCTCTACTGAGAACTGTCTCCTTGTTCACTTCTACTAATAGTTTATGAGTCAAAGCAAGTCATTTGGCCAAGCCTAAAACAGCAAGGCAGAAAAGTTACTGACACATGAGCAAGCCATGTTCAAGGAAGAAACAATCGAAGCAATCTAGCCCAGGAAAGTTGATAGAAAAACTATGGTCATTGAGACAAGGGCCTCTATGGTAGCTTGAATAGTCTGAAACTAGAAATCACATGGACTATCCATAATACCTCGCATCCTCAAAAACCACAGGCCCAGGGAAGGCAACAGTTATTCAGAGTAGAGATTGGGCTCATGATGTAATCCCATCTCCAAGAAGCTTCACCAAGTAGAGAAGATGTCGCTGTAAAGAACATTTAGTTCAGCATTTCTTGACCAGAAAGCAACTGCAAAGTGTTCATGTCTTTAAAGCAGCAATGGTATCCATTTTCATGTCCAATAATAATAATTTAAAAACCCTTGGGAAGTTAAATGTTTATGTAAAAACTGTTTCCTTTTTAAGTGTAGCAAGTTGAAAGCCTTTGGGTGTATACTGAGGAAGCCTGCTTGGAGACTACATGGAGATTAGATGCATTTGCTTATGAATTGTAACTTAGTTTATAACACAGTTGAACACCACTGGGTACCTCCAATAGCCTCACACATTTTTAAATTGTTTTTATTCTTCGTCATATATTGTTTACATTTTTCTCAGTTCTGAATTAATGAGGAATTTAATGAGGAAGTAAAAATATAATTCTGCCATTTTTCCCCTGGATACTTTTGCCAGATCCATAAATTTCCTCCAGCTGAAAAAACTAGGTATATAAAACATCAAGGTATCTCTAATATTTCAAAACATAATGTAAGGAAGATAAATAAATCAGCATTAGTTGTGCATCCTGTCTCTAACCAATAATTTATTATGGAAATTAAGTACTGATGACGCTTTGAGGTTTGCTCCAGATTAGAAGGCAGAGCAGAACTCTTCTGTATTCTGGTTACTCACATACCTCAGTGCAGTCCCATAGCCTGTTTCTCCTGCCTGAAAGGTCTCCTCCTGTTCCTTTATCTGCTTGGTCTTCACCCTTAGTCTGCAGCTCAGCTCTTACCTCCTACCTTCCCCAGTTCCCTCCAGCACGATCTGTTGCTCTTCCCTCAGTATTCTCATAACACCTGTAAGGGGATTACTCTCTCAATAGCCCTAGTTTTGAAAACAGTCACTGAGTCTGTTTCCCTGCCTTGACCTTGAGTTGAGATCAAGGGCAGCTTGGTCTTTCCAGTGCCTGGCACAGTACCTCACACCTACAGTGCACTCACCAAGTCTTTCTTGAATGGATGAGGGTAAGCAAAATCAAAGCTTGATAAGATTAGAAACTGGAGAGGATGTGGGGAGAGCATTTCAGGAAAAAGGAAAATGTACACAAGTCAAGAGAAACAAAGACAGAATCTGATAGGTACAAGATGTACTAAGGAGCCATAAATGGAAAGAGCTGACTAAATTTGGGAGTTCAGAAAGAGTAGGGGGGTTACGTGTGTTGGGGAAGAGCCCCAAGAGGTACCCATTGTTTTAGTCTGCTTGGGCTCCTATAATAGAATACCATACTCTGGGTGGTTTAAAGAATAGGAATTCATTTTCTAATAGTGTTGGAAGCTGGCAGCCTGAGATTAAGGTGCCAACATGGTCGGTTTCTGGTGAGAATCTCATTCTGGCTTGTGGCCTTCTTGCTATGTCCTCATGTAACATGAAGGGAGCTCTGGTCTCTTCCTCTTCATATAAGGACAGTGGTGCCATCAGCAGGACCTTAACTTCATGACTTCATGTAAACCTAATTACCTCCAAAGACCCCATCTCCAAACACCATCAAAACAAGGGTAAAGACTTAAATGTAAAAATTTGGAGGGGATACAATTCAGCCAATACTGAATGGTTAAGAATCTAGTCCTGCTTTAATGAAGGGGTCCAAAGAGACCTCCATTATCCATCCCTGTCATTCCTGAGGTTCCATTGTTCATTTAAAAAATTGAATGAAATCCCAGAAATCAATGTTTCCAATTGAAGGGGCTTTAAAGCCCAAGGGCAGGAGCAAAATAACCTTCTAATTTCTGAGATGAATGAACAAAGTAATTTTTGTGAGTGGTATCTTCTATTTCTACAGCAGCCATAAATCATACCTTTGGGAGCTGAACCATTTTACTTTCAAATGTACTTTTTGCAAAGAACACAGTCATTTCTTATTATGTTCCTTTTGTAAAATTTTGTTGCATTCATCACTAGTCAGAGTCCTGTTGATTCTATGGCAGGAAAACTATTTGTTATATTTATAGTCCAAGTGTCTACTGATTAGCTCAGACATTTTTGCATTAGCTGATCCAGATGGTAGTACAGTCTTAAAAGATTTATGGCTTTCTCCATTTACCCATGTTCCATATTTCATTATTTTCCAGACCTAGACTCCTTTTGTCCAGTGCATTCTTTTAGGAATCTTTCACAGTATGACATTTTAATCCATTTGAAATTTTATGTCCATCTGTAAATGATTCAAGCCCAGATGGAGAATTCTACCACCTGATTTGCAGAAAGTTGTTGCTGCCTAAAGATTTTCTGGGCACGTCCCATTGATAGATAGTACAAATATACACTGTTAATATAATGGGCAAACCCCAGAGTATTACCATAGCTACCAACTATTGAATGATATACAAAAATATATGACTTGGGGACAGCTGAAATTGTTTCCACACTTTGAGCTCTGCTTCCATTAGACTGGTTCACAAAATTACATTAAATCCCAAGGTGCTACTGATAATCATCAGCTGTTTTTCCTGGCCAGTCTCTTTGTTTAAATATATTCTTTCATTATCCATGTGCTTTTGAAAAAAATAGAAGAATATTTTTAATTGAATAATCTGTATTCTGCCAGATACTCCTTCTCCCTAGGAAGGTATATAGAAACTTACTTTACTATTTTTATTTATCCTGCCAGTGTAGTATATTGATGAGAGAACTGAGGCCCAATAGTGTTAAAATAAGATATGAAATATTGATTAAGTCTTTTTTAAAATTCCCTTTTTGCTCCTGAGTATAGCAGATTTCAGCAGAAACTGCTGCCACAATTGTGCTCTCCAATAAACCTTCATTGTTGGAAGGGTTTGGATCCCCTTTGGGCTTTGATAAATGATTATTATGCTTTTGAAATTTTCACTTGGAACGCCCTGGGCCTTGTTTGCATTGGATCACAGAAAAAATAGATTAGAAACAGTAGAAACAAAGGCCCCCAAAGGAACCATTCTGTGAAGAGATAGCAGCCACAGAGAGGGGGGCAACTGGACTCCTCATCCTTGTTCCCTGACACTGGTTTCCCTTCCGCATTGCACAGCCCCCATTGTAGGCTAGGGATTCCCTTTGGGTTTAGGCCAAGTAAGTATGCTGATTCTTTGGGCTGTGTTGCAAGGTGAGATAATACTTCAGTATACATCAAACCTGAATAGCTTCAGATAGACTTGTCAAGATGCTTGGCTAGGTAAGGAAAGCCAGTGGGACAGTGAGCAGAAAGTATGGGAGCTGTACATAAGGAGAGCCTGGAGGGCCTGGATTGGGGTCAGAGATATCCCCATGGCAAATCTCTCCCAGCCAAAGACCATGCACCAGCAAGTCAAGAAGTCTACTGTCCTCTTAGAGCTCAGAGGAGCTTGGAACAATGAGGAATCTGGTGAAATGTGCAAGAGAACATATTACACAGGGCATACACCACAACAGAGAATTATCGCATCTAAAGCAGGCCAAGATTTAAAAAACCCTGATATAGGGAAAGTGCTATTATTTTGCCCATCAAAGTATAAGCTTCTTGAGTTCAGAATCCAAGTCACTGAGCTAATGGTGCTCAATAATTAGAGAATCCTGTGTGTGTGTGTGTGTGTGTGTGTGTGTGTGTGTGTGTTTAGTCACTCAGCCATGAGAGCATTCTGTAAATAGATAAATTCAATGTAAGTCAGCTTTGTTTTGAAAAGTAACCATTTCTGTTTCCTCAGTTCCTCCTCCGAAATTATCCCAAAGGGACATGTCACTCACTAGAAAGTTCCAGCTTGCCCGGCATTAGGAGAAAAATGCTTTGCAGTATGTTTCCAGAAATGAGAAGATGAGGGAACATGCTCAGAAGCAAGGGTGCAGGTGAAGGAAGATACTTGGATTGGTAAAAAAAAATATAAGGCTAGCATGACAGACAACATACACCTGTGGCCATGTGATGGCCTTTAGCATTGAGGAACAGGAGTAAGCATCAAGGGGCATGGTAGCTTATATTTTATTGGTAATAGAGTAGATGAAAAATCATATTTTAAATGATTTGCCTTCAAGCATGTGCTACATCAAGGTGTTGACAGCATCATTTTGCCGAGATGAGCAAGTAAATTTTAGCAGTTTCCAAGAGGTAAGTATCTTGATTACCAAGGAGCAGTGGGATGCAAAGTTGGCTGGTGAAAACAAATGATTGATAGCTTCCTTTTAACACTTGCCTTTTTATTTTCCCCCTGCATGGCTCATTATCCTGTTGCATTAATTTAAGCTTTCCTATTGTACTGAATTAGGGGCTAACATTCTCTTATCATCCCTGTGGGAATCTTGATTGTTTATTTGTAGGTGACAATAATTGTTTTTATCGATCTTCAATTGTGGAAGGTATAAAAAGTGCCATGGCTGATGGCCAGCTGGTACATAGTGCTATGTGCATGACTGACAAATTACAAGACAATATTTGGCCCAAGAGGTGACCCTTTCAGAATTTTTTAAGACATCTGATAGTTATCACTAGGTCTCTCCAAGCTAAGAAGCATAAATAATTTCACATATATCAGCTCAAGTCTTTTTGTTGCTGATTCTATCGAACCTTCAAAAGGTCAACTGGGGTGTAAAATTTATACTTCCTCCTTTCTAGTATACCCACACAGCAGGAGAGTTTAGAAATGGTGCAGCTACAAGAATTCCCAGATGCAGTGCCATCCAGGCCAGCGAATTCCCTTAGGAACCCAGATCATCAGGGCATTTATTTGGAGTGAAGTGAAAGTCGCTCAGTTGTGTCTGACTCTTTGCAACTCAACAGAAGTATATAATCCATGAGATTCTCTAGGCCAGAATACTGGAGTAGGTAGCCTTTCCCTTCTCCAGATCTTCCCAACCCAGGGATCAAACCCAGGTCTCCCTCATTGCAGGCGGATTCTTTACCAACTGAGTCACAAGGGAAGCTCCTTTATTTATTTGGAAGAATTCCTCTATTAATCCAGCAGCTGCCATTCTTCCACTGAAAGTATCATTATATGGATATTAGCTGGAAGTATTGAGAAGAAACCACTTTGCTAGCCCAGGCAAGTATTATGGGTAGGAAACCTCATATGATTTTACATCCCAAATATGTCAGAGGCACGGGGAGGTGGGGGGAATGCAACTCTTTAATTAAGTGATGGTTGTAGGACAGGGCACTTGGGCAGTATGAACCTCTTAGTCTGGATCAAATGCATTACAGCTTGCTCAAAGAGCTTTTGAGCTAATTGTTATGCTGTCTCTCCAGAAACAAAATAAATCAGTTGAAGCTTAAAAGCCATCGATATCAGAAATGGGGTAAAAATTTCCTTATTAGGTGGAGAGATGGAAAGATCTTTAACCAGAGGCCAAACCCTGAAATTTTTGACCCTCTTTTCCTGTGGTAAAGAGAAGACAAATGCATAGAGAAATCACTTTGACAGCTGTACCCTATTTATCCTTTGAGGATTCTGCTAGGAAAGCCTGGCTGTTGGACTCTCAGAAACAACTATGTGTGTTGGACCAGAAAGAGCCAGGGGAGCTTATTTTGCGGAGTAGGGGTCCATATGTCTCATGAGCAATCTTCCCATTGTCTCGGGGCTCTGATGCTATCATGGTCCTTGACAGCAACTATGTGGAGGGACCAGTTCCTAGAAAAATACCTAAAAAGAGAACCAATTTGACTTAATTCAGATTTTTTTTTCTCACTCAAATTAATCTTTACCCTCAATGGTATGATGGTGTGTTTGGTTTTAGACAGCCATTCCAGTACCTCTTATGAGCAATTGTGTTAGAGAGAAAACCATGGAGCTTCTCACCCCAAAAGTTGAGGGAAGGTAGCCGCCACCACTGCCAGATAAAACTGTACACCCTTTCTATATATACCCCAGGCACTCCAGGTATTCCCATCTTACAAATGTGCATTTATTGTGACCTGACCAATTGTGTTATATGTCTCTTAATTATACACTCTACATGCATGGAGCATGGAACTGCCACATGGCTAAAGAGAAAAACAGACTGACTACTGTGGGTCTCATTAAACTATCTCATTTTAGGGAAAAGGAAATTAAGATGCTCCAAAGAAGCTAAGTTGTCCAAAGCTTCACAGTCCAGTCATGTCACAACTGGAATGGGAAACCAGATACCTTCACTCAGTTCTTTACTGTGCTTGGTATTAATTCTGAAACACACAGGTTCTGCTTCGTTACCCTGTATTGTAATTAATTGCTTTAACATGTGTGGCCTCCCCAACTAGACTGTGTGCTCTTTAAGAAAATGTTCAGTACTCATCACCAACTTTAGTATAGTCAGTAGCACATAATAGGATCCCAATGAATGTTTGTTAAAAAAGGTGAATAAGTGGATAAATATGTAAGAACTGTCTTTTTTCTCATCATGGGCAAATAAATGGTGTAATTTTTTATGATCATTACTAATGCTTGATCAGCCTAGTAGTGAATGGATAGGGAGGATTGGAAGGTAGAAAAGTAGAAGGAAAAGGCAAGAAGAGGGGGAAAAATGCAATTCAACAGGAAGAATAACTGGAAAAAAAATCAGTATGTAGATAAAATTTCTATATTTGATTTAGGAGCTTTTGGTCAAGACTTTTGTCTGTTCTGACCTCTCCCAATTTTCAAATGACTTTTTCAGCAGATGGTGCTTTAAGCGCTTCCCATTATTGCTGCTCCTCCTCAGACACAAGAATTGCAGGATTGACTGCAGGTTGCATTGTATTATAGGCAAAGTTGCTCTCTTCTATCTACGCCTCCCTGTGGTGTGTCTTCCCACCCATTTGGCACTTGCTTCTAACCCATGCTGCTGCAACTGTTTCTGTCACAGAGGAAAGTGCATGTAACTCACTGTGGTACTGTTTCTGGAATGTTTTCCGTTTAGAAGACATACCATGAGATACAAAGGAAGTCATGTTACATATTGGCATTTCAGACTCGGTGACAAACAGGCAGAGGGGGTGGATATAGATGCGCTGGGTTTCTCTTTGCACGTCAACCAAAAGTGATGAAAATAAAGGCTAAAAATCCAGTTATCAACCCTCGCTGTGAGTTCCTTGCTCCTGAAATGCGTCCCTGTTGAGATCTGATACTAAGTGATGCCTGTCTATAAAAGAATAAAAGGATTCCGGGTCCTAACTGTAGCACTGTAGTGCTAACTGTAGTCCTGGAGAACTGCAGCGAGGATGTTGGACATCAGTGGGAAACACTGCTGGCGGGAGTGCCGTGCCAGTGGTGAAGTGGAGGAGGAAAGGACAGTGCACCAGTTGACCAAGACATCTAGGTGGAAGACTGGAAATTTAGTCATTTTTAGAAAGTGGTGCTGCACAGTTGGCGAACAACCTGGGGTGACCCAGATGCCCCTATGGGGAAAGTTTTAAGAGATAGGCAGTCATCTGTTTTGGATGGATTGGGTTGTCTTGGCCAAAGGCGAATAAGGAGATCCAGCTTTTCATCCAACATTCCCTTGAGCCATTTGCAACTTGACAGACTCCTCAAATCAGCACTGATCTAATTTCTCTACCCCTTCGGTTATTCTACTTCCCATCTCTTTCTTAACCATACGAGCACACATCCTCATATCTGTGATACTGAACACTTCCTGGAACACTCTTCCATCGTATGGTCTGTTGAGCAAGTGGCATCTGTTGCTCATCATCAGGAGTAGAAGTCCAAACACTTCTGCCCACTGTGCCTTGGTATCGGAGTCACCAAAGAAAGCACAACACAGTCAAACACTGCTTGAAACACTGCTCTCCTCACACAGAGAAGAGAGACAGAGCAAGGTCAGCTATAAGAGTGGACGTCAGTGCACAGTTTGCAGGCCCCTCCCAGCAGCTGACACAGGACTGCTGGCCTGCGTGCAATCCTCTTGTACCACAGAACAAAGGACCCCATCCCCTTTTTGCAGGGAACAGTTATAGCAGTGAGGTTGGCCAGGTGCTCTATGTCACGTAAGCAGAACAAAGGAGTACACGCTGAGTGTGGAGCAGAAGAGGCTCCTCTCACACACAGGCTGTGAAAACTCCTTGGTAAGCAAGTGTTCCAGGCCCAAGGCCTATTCTTATGTGACCAAGAGGAGGTTGCAAGACTGCCCACATGAGGCTGCCTTCCCAGTAGGCCCATGTGGTTTCTTCCCATTCACCTCTCCTGCCCTCTCTTTTCCCCAAATCTTTGTGTCTGTTACCAAAAAGGCCTTCCCTGATCAACCTTTATAACATAGCCATCTTCAGATACAATCCTCTAGGCTCTGTGAAGACAAAAAGCCTTGTTTTGATACTTACTGTGTTTATATATCTGTGTCATCTACAGCAGCAATGGGTACATAGTAGGTGCTCGGTTAAAACATGTTCAGGAGATTGGTAACACAGGTCTTATAAAGGAAAACTCTTGTCTCATGATGCCAGGAAAACAGTGAAGGAAAACTTTTCAAATGCTTTCACAGACCAAGTCATTCACTTACACTGCATCCAATTTTCACTTAGAAGCCCAGCAAGCCTCCAAGAAAGTGATATGTCCAGGTAAGTAAGATAACACCATTCAGCTCCGATCAGGGCTCCAAGCAACTTGAGAAAACCTGTCCGCTGATATACAGCACTAATTTGTGTCTTACGGAAAGTCAAGTAAATTATTTTTCACCTGAAGGGAGCAGGATTATTTGACTCCAGATATTTGCCATATGGCTTCTCTTCCATACAACATAGCTTCTAGGCTTAAGGTGGTAAGAGTGAAAGCATGCCTCTAAACTATTCAGAGATAATTCAGAATAAGTGTGTATCTTTGACAGATCGTCAAGTTTCCTTATGTCTTTTCCTGGTAACAACTGCTATGTTTTTGATAAAAGGTTGCTCTTTTCTCATCACACTTTGCTGTTGCTCTGTGTATGTCTTCTGTGTTGTTTTGTTTGTTGTGTGTTTGTTTTCATTCCCCCCACAGAGTCCAGTCTGGCTCTTATCTCAGCACGGGGTGGTTCACCTTCATTCTGGCCATGGATGCCTGTTACGGCATTCACGTCTACGGGATGATAAATGACACCTACTGCAAGTAAGATCACAGGAAATTATTTTTATCCATCTCCAATTCTGATATCTTGTCAAAATATCACAATTCATTTTAATACCATAAATCTAGAAACAGATAAAGCAACAATTTTTTCCTGGCATTCTTTGCTGACATGACATTTTATTGTCAGTGCATCAAGTTGTGACTTTTAGGGATGATAAAAAGAAAAATATTTACCGCAGTCTAATGTCAAATGTCAGAAGGAACATTTTTCCCTTAGTCTGTGGCATGTCAGGGACTTGTGGCTTGAAAATACAGAACAAGTTCAATGGTTATTTAATTTGCAGAACAGGTTTGTTGTTTCTGCTGCTCTAATGGTTGATGAATGGCTATCTACTCAATGGTTATATTTGATCTTGAAGGACGAAATGTCCTGAAGCCTCAGAGAAACTGATACCTTAACAAGAATTCCTGGAAATTATATTTCACTGCTAAGTGAGTAATCTGTCAGATCCTTATTTAAAATGTGTGTGTTTATCCACAGTATATCCCTGCTGGTAGGATAGTTTCTAATTAGATAATAAAACAAACCTTCCATGCTTCATCAAGGTAATGAAATAGATTTCCCTACCAACAACTGGCACAGTATCATTCAGAGAGTGTTTTAATCGTATTGTCAAATGGTACCTAAGCCACAGTCTTCATAATCAAATATTTCTACTTTACTTATAAGCATAATGGAGCAGAGATGAACTAAATATCTTACTCTGAAAATCATTAAGCTTCCTCAAGCTCTGCTAAAGCAATCAGGTTATCCAAAGTTTGTTTCCATTATACACCATTTCCTCCCTCAAAGAATGGCTCTATGTTTGCATGTAGTCGGTGGGANAAAAAAAATCAGTATGTAGATAAAATTTCTATATTTGATTTAGGAGCTTTTGGTCAAGACTTTTGTCTGTTCTGACCTCTCCCAATTTTCAAATGACTTTTTCAGCAGATGGTGCTTTAAGCGCTTCCCATTATTGCTGCTCCTCCTCAGACACAAGAATTGCAGGATTGACTGCAGGTTGCATTGTATTATAGGCAAAGTTGCTCTCTTCTATCTACGCCTCCCTGTGGTGTGTCTTCCCACCCATTTGGCACTTGCTTCTAACCCATGCTGCTGCAACTGTTTCTGTCACAGAGGAAAGTGCATGTAACTCACTGTGGTACTGTTTCTGGAATGTTTTCCGTTTAGAAGACACACCATGAGATACAAAGGAAGTCATGTTACATATTGGCATTTCAGACTCGGTGACAAACAGGCAGAGGGGGTGGATATAGATGCGCTGGGTTTCTCTTTGCACGTCAACCAAAAGTGATGAAAATAAAGGCTAAAAATCCAGTTATCAACCCTCGCTGTGAGTTCCTTGCTCCTGAAATGCGTCCCTGTTGAGATCTGATACTAAGTGATGCCTGTCTATAAAAGAATAAAAGGATTCCGGGTCCTAACTGTAGCACTGTAGTGCTAACTGTAGTCCTGGAGAACTGCAGCGAGGATGTTGGACATCAGTGGGAAACACTGCTGGCGGGAGTGCCGTGCCAGTGGTGAAGTGGAGGAGGAAAGGACAGTGCACCAGTTGACCAAGACATCTAGGTGGAAGACTGGAAATTTAGTCATTTTTAGAAAGTGGTGCTGCACAGTTGGCGAACAACCTGGGGTGACCCAGATGCCCCTATGGGGAAAGTTTTAAGAGATAGGCAGTCATCTGTTTTGGATGGATTGGGTTGTCTTGGCCAAAGGCGAATAAGGAGATCCAGCTTTTCATCCAACATTCCCTTGAGCCATTTGCAACTTGACAGACTCCTCAAATCAGCACTGATCTAATTTCTCTACCCCTTCGGTTATTCTACTTCCCATCTCTTTCTTAAACATACGAGCACACATCCTCATATCTGTGATACTGAACACTTCCTGGAACACTCTTCCATCGTATGGTCTGTTGAGCAAGTGGCATCTGTTGCTCATCATCAGGAGTAGAAGTCCAAACACTTCTGCCCACTGTGCCTTGGTATCGGAGTCACCAAAGAAAGCACAACACAGTCAAACACTGCTTGAAACACTGCTCTCCTCACACAGAGAAGAGAGACAGAGCAAGGTCAGCTATAAGAGTGGACGTCAGTGCACAGTTTGCAGGCCCCTCCCAGCAGCTGACACAGGACTGCTGGCCTGCGTGCAATCCTCTTGTACCACAGAACAAAGGACCCCATCCCCTTTTTGCAGGGAACAGTTATAGCAGTGAGGTTGGCCAGGTGCTCTATGTCACGTAAGCAGAACAAAGGAGTACACGCTGAGTGTGGAGCAGAAGAGGCTCCTCTCACACACAGGCTGTGAAAACTCCTTGGTAAGCAAGTGTTCCAGGCCCAAGGCCTATTCTTATGTGACCAAGAGGAGGTTGCAAGACTGCCCACATGAGGCTGCCTTCCCAGTAGGCCCATGTGGTTTCTTCCCATTCACCTCTCCTGCCCTCTCTTTTCCCCAAATCTTTGTGTCTGTTACCAAAAAGGCCTTCCCTGATCAACCTTTATAACATAGCCATCTTCAGATACAATCCTCTAGGCTCTGTGAAGACAAAAAGCCTTGTTTTGATACTTACTGTGTTTATATATCTGTGTCATCTACAGCAGCAATGGGTACATAGTAGGTGCTCGGTTAAAACATGTTCAGGAGATTGGTAACACAGGTCTTATAAAGGAAAACTCTTGTCTCATGATGCCAGGAAAACAGTGAAGGAAAACTTTTCAAATGCTTTCACAGACCAAGTCATTCACTTACACTGCATCCAATTTTCACTTAGAAGCCCAGCAAGCCTCCAAGAAAGTGATATGTCCAGGTAAGTAAGATAACACCATTCAGCTCCGATCAGGGCTCCAAGCAACTTGAGAAAACCTGTCCGCTGATATACAGCACTAATTTGTGTCTTACGGAAAGTCAAGTAAATTATTTTTCACCTGAAGGGAGCAGGATTATTTGACTCCAGATATTTGCCATATGGCTTCTCTTCCATACAACATAGCTTCTAGGCTTAAGGTGGTAAGAGTGAAAGCATGCCTCTAAACTATTCAGAGATAATTCAGAATAAGTGTGTATCTTTGACAGATCGTCAAGTTTCCTTATGTCTTTTCCTGGTAACAACTGCTATGTTTTTGATAAAAGGTTGCTCTTTTCTCATCACACTTTGCTGTTGCTCTGTGTATGTCTTCTGTGTTGTTTTGTTTGTTGTGTGTTTGTTTTCATTCCCCCCACAGAGTCCAGTCTGGCTCTTATCTCAGCACGGGGTGGTTCACCTTCATTCTGGCCATGGATGCCTGTTACGGCATTCACGTCTACGGGATGATAAATGACACCTACTGCAAGTAAGATCACAGGAAATTATTTTTATCCATCTCCAATTCTGATATCTTGTCAAAATATCACAATTCATTTTAATACCATAAATCTAGAAACAGATAAAGCAACAATTTTTTCCTGGCATTCTTTGCTGACATGACATTTTATTGTCAGTGCATCAAGTTGTGACTTTTAGGGATGATAAAAAGAAAAATATTTACCGCAGTCTAATGTCAAATGTCAGAAGGAACATTTTTCCCTTAGTCTGTGGCATGTCAGGGACTTGTGGCTTGAAAATACAGAACAAGTTCAATGGTTATTTAATTTGCAGAACAGGTTTGTTGTTTCTGCTGCTCTAATGGTTGATGAATGGCTATCTACTCAATGGTTATATTTGATCTTGAAGGACGAAATGTCCTGAAGCCTCAGAGAAACTGATACCTTAACAAGAATTCCTGGAAATTATATTTCACTGCTAAGTGAGTAATCTGTCAGATCCTTATTTAAAATGTGTGTGTTTATCCACAGTATATCCCTGCTGGTAGGATAGTTTCTAATTAGATAATAAAACAAACCTTCCATGCTTCATCAAGGTAATGAAATATATTTCCCTACCAACAACTGGCACAGTATCATTCAGAGAGTGTTTTAATCGTATTGTCAAATGGTACCTAAGCCACAGTCTTCATAATCAAATATTTCTACTTTACTTATAAGCATAATGGAGCAGAGATGAACTAAATATCTTACTCTGAAAATCATTAAGCTTCCTCAAGCTCTGCTAAAGCAATCAGGTTATCCAAAGTTTGTTTCCATTATACACCATTTCCTCCCTCAAAGAATGGCTCTATGTTTGCATGTAGTCGGTGGGATGCATAAATTTTATTTGATTTATTAAAGCACTAAGGACCTAGTGTGTCTTTCTAAAAGCTTTTGTGTATAATAGCTTTTAACTGAGTTCATGGACAAGAATAAGGCATGGGTTTGCAAGTAATGCATTTACTGGGCACATAATGGATTCTAATAAGTGAGTGCTTCATTTTTCATCTCTGTCTTTCTCTCCTTTTCTTTTTTTCTTTTCTAGGACAGAAGGGTATAGGAAAGTCCCCTACCATTACTATGAACAAGGAAGAGATGAATGTGATGAATATTTTCTTCATGAACATGCCCCATATGGGGGGCATAGGTTTATCACTGAAAAGAAAGTGTTTGCTAAATGGGCCAAGAAACACAGGATCATATTTACACACCCGAACTGGACAGTGTCTTGATGTTGGCTTTTCTGACCTTGCCACACCACTTGACATGATCATGATGCTGAGACTGGGGTGCTAATGATGCTGATGCTGATGACGGTGATAAAGACAGCAACGATGATCAAGTTTCTGTACATTCTCAGATAGGGGTGGTGATTCTACCTGTAATTTGAACTTGGGGTTTTGTGGAGGCTGGTTGTGCTCATTACGTTCTTTCTGAAGGTTCGACATTACATATTGCACTTTATAATTTAACTGGAACTGAAATGAAGGCCAGTAATATGACAGCAGTGACCTAAGAAATTGGAAGGTTATCCTTCAAGATAGCTACCCAGGATTCTTGGATGGTGAATAACTTCCAAAATCCCTGGGATTTGACCTCATGAGGCAAGGTTACTGACTCTAGTCTCTTGAGCCTGAGCATCTCCACCATCTTGAAGAATGGTTGATTGTCAAACACTGACCCAAGAGATGCTCTCTGGGTAAACTTGCCACAGTGACAGCTTGGCTTTGGGGCAGGGAAGAAATCTCTTTCTGACTTACCCTCTTCCTACAGTACCTCCAACAGATAAAGCCTCAGGCCATTTCCTTATTAATGAGGAAGATACCATGGATACCCTACCCATCAGGATTACTTGACTGTCTCAAACACTTCATTCAGAATGGGCCAACTAGCAAATCTTGATGAATTTCTACTCTCATCACCATTCTTACTACTCCCACAAATATAACTAAACATATTACTAGAATGACCTGTATTAATGTTTAATTATTTTTGGTCAAGTCCTAAATATTTCAGAAAGCTATTTAACATATAATATACCAACACTGTAATAACATATACTGTGAAAACATTCTTGAAACATAACCAAAAGGGTTTACTAACTCTACTACAACATCCGACAACACAAAATTTGATGCTTTTTAAAATCATGAAACAGGGAAAGCAAAGCATATTTTTACATCAATTTGTATCCTACCATACTTCATAATATATATTTGTATATTCAAATTTCTATTTTATAGGCCCAAAATGTATCTCTCCACACATTACATTATCATTGCCAAGTGCCAACTGTTAGACATGGAGAGGGAATGATTTCTTGTATTTAATTTGACTGGAGCTTTTGCCTTCTTGGGGGGTTATTTTCCCCAGAGTGTATCAATTGCTATNTCCCACAAATATAACTAAACATATTACTAGAATGACCTGTATTAATGTTTAATTATTTTTGGTCAAGTCCTAAATATTTCAGAAAGCTATTTAACATATAATATACCAACACTGTAATAACATATACTGTGAAAACATTCTTGAAACATAACCAAAAGGGTTTACTAACTCTACTACAACATCCGACAACACAAAATTTGATGCTTTTTAAAATCATGAAACAGGGAAAGCAAAGCATATTTTTACATCAATTTGTATCCTACCATACTTCATAATATATATTTGTATATTCAAATTTCTATTTTATAGGCCCAAAATGTATCTCTCCACACATTACATTATCATTGCCAAGTGCCAACTGTTAGACATGGAGAGGGAATGATTTCTTGTATTTAATTTGACTGGAGCTTTTGCCTTCTTGGGGGGTTATTTTCCCCAGAGTGTATCAATTGCTATGCCACAATAACACAATGATAATGACCTTGATGTCCAAAGTGCTTTGTCATGTAGAGTCTTTCACATATGCTATCTCACGTGACACCTGTGAACACCCCATTGGGCTATTGCCTACACATTCTGACATGTTAGCAGATGATCTATAATTTGTTAATTGCTCTAATATATTCCAGGTTGCTCCCCTTGCTAATATTTGTATAGAATAGCATTTGTGTAGACTAGCAACCAATTGATTTCAGTGCCAAATAAATGTATTATATCAAGATTATGCAGAAAGTATACCAAGGATGGTCTTGGCCATAGACTAGGAACCCTGTGAACAAAGGGTACTTTTGATATTTTTCCCATGACTCCATTTAGTTGGGGAAAAGATGAGGTAAAGGGACAACAGGAAGGAATAGAGGCCGAGAAGTATAGTTTCTTGTCTCCATCTTAAGATTACTTTGTTCTCCAGACACTTGTTGCTTGTCAAAAATCAGAGGGTTAAATTACTGAGAGGAGAGCTCAGAGACCAAAGACATCCTTACCAGTATTCAGAGGACAAAGCTGGGCTCAACTCACAGCCTGTTTCGGAGGCTGCAAGTGATGATACTTTTCACCTCAGGAGCTCTCTGTAGGTCTCTACCAGTGCTAAGTCTCACCTTCAGCTGTCCTTAAAATGGGTCCTCTCGTGCAAAATCCTCTTTCCTGTTCCCTTCTGCCATTTCAATACCTCAGTGCTCACATCCATAAAAGTGACCAAGTGCCACTTTCATTGTTGAAATTGTTATTGTTGTTTTTCTTTTGCTGTTTCCTCATGTGAGTTTCAGTTGTATATATGTTAGTTTCTGCAAACTAATGATGGATAGAAATGCCCACTCAAAGAAAAATAAACAGATGAAAATGTCACGGTGGTAATACAGACTGTTTTTCCCCCCTGTTGTGATACAGAAGTTCCATTTTTAAATAAAAAGGAAACCTTGGTTATCAGAGTGTTTCAAGGAATAACATAATGTAGTTGATTTAGTTTTCTGGTAAATGGAAGGCTAACCTTATTTGTTTTACTGAGAATCTTCAAAAAAACATCCGTGTTCTCCTGCCTCACTGCGGTGCTCTGTAATGGAAACTTCTGCAAAGCCCTGTATCCCTCACTCTCTGATGGTAGATATGTGTAGAATAGGCAGTGTTTCCTTTGGAGGGGTAAGGGGGGCCTCCCCTTCCCTTTATTTTTCCTTAAACCCCAGTTTTACAC
Organism: Neotragus moschatus; assembly: GCA_006410615.1. Lineage (NCBI taxonomy): Eukaryota > Metazoa > Chordata > Mammalia > Artiodactyla > Bovidae > Neotragus > Neotragus moschatus. The sequence goes on from SJYA01000463.1 coordinate 890,754, forward strand.
TTTTTATTGTTGCCTCTTATCTCCTTTTTCCGCCAAGACTGGGAAACAAAAATCAGATTATTCTCATTGTGTAGGCCTAATTGAATGACTTCCAGTGCCATCATCATTTTGACAGAATTATGTGACTTATTTTTCTTTGCAGTCTTAACATTCTCTGCTTCTATTTCCTGTTCTTCTTCTTTTTAAAATTATTATGTTATTCTTATTGTTATTTTATCTACTTGTACTTTTTGGTTATGCCCCATGACATGTGGGATCTTAGTTCCCCAACCAGTGATCAGACTTGCATCCCCTGCATTGGAAACATAGAGTCTTAAATGCTGGGCTACCAGGAAAGTCCTGTTTACATTCAGCTTTCTACTGCTAGTGGAAATACAAAGTCTAATTTGTCCTATGTTGAGAAATTTTCCACCTAAGGTTCACTTTTCTATCAGAGAAATGAATGGTAAAGAAGCAAAATTCAAGGAGAAAATTTTTTGTTCAAATATCTGGTCCACATCACAGGTTCTAGTTAACTAAAAAGAGATTTTTCCCAGCATCTTAACACTGAAAAATTTGACTAAACTCATTTATCAGTGATATGTATGTATCTCAGAAGCTAATTAATATTTGTAAAAAATAAAAATATTTCCGTATCATCCAAGGCTCTAGGCAAATGGACTCTGGAAAATGGCCACAATTTTCTGAAATGAACATAAAAATGTGCAAACTAAAAATAATAAAGTAAATGTTATTTTTAATTCTGCAGAATCCTTGATGAAAAGCAAGAAAATTTTAAAAAGGTTTTTTAAATTAATGTTTGAATCCTAAGTTAGTCTAGTGATTAGTAGTTATTTATATTTTGATGGTAGTAATGTTAGAAACCTTTTAAAATATATGATTTTACATTGTTATCAAATATCAAAGAAAAAACAATTTGGAAGGATGTTTGTTTATATGCACATAGAGTCTCTGTGTATATATGTGTATTCATGTATGTTTGTGTGTATACAAAGGTATACATGCAAACCTGTGTTTCTCACTGATGTGTATGAATTACAGAAAATCTAGTTTAGACTTGATCTTAAATTTGTTGGGTTACATTTTGAATCTTGAAGAAAAAAGAAGATCCAGATTAAATGTACTGATTACTAAGAGTATGTAAAACACAATCAGCGGCTGGCCAAAAGAATAAAGCTAGAGAAGCTGCTACATCCAGAACTAAGGACACAATTATATGCCACGGCAGTCACAAATCAGACCCGGAAGAACAGCAATCTGTATCACAGGCTCTGCCGATTGCAGCTCAGCTAAAGTCACATTGAAAAACATCGCATCAAGCTCCATTCACACTGACGTGAATGAATGCTGGTCCCCTTATTCAAATAAGCCTGTCTTTACCATAAGCAAACTCTGATTTGCATGATTTTTATTATATGGCTAGAGAACTGTGACCATTGTGAAAAATAGAAAAAATCTTTGAAGATTTGGAATGAATCAGCTCACATGGGAACAAGAGTCTGAACTGGGGACCTCACTGACCTTTCCAGAAGTATAAAGCCACGAGAAGAGAATCACACATTACTTCCTTAGAAAACAAAACCAAAAAACAGTAAAGTACTTTACCTGGTGGTGTCAATTAGGCATTAATTATAAGCTCAGTTTAATTTCAATAAGCAAGAAAATACAATCAGATGGCTCATTAAAAAAAAAAAGTAGTGTTTAATGTGGCATGTCAAATGCAAGGAAAAAACTCTGTTGCCCAGTGTCAGTTGTTTACATGTCTTAGCACAATAAATTATGTATAGTTCCAGGGCCAAGAGGGGGAAATGCTTTTTCCTTGCCTGCAGTTTTAAAAGACAAGACCTCATCATTTTCATAGTATACATAGATCCTGTGACTGAAGGAGCCTGTGCCAGCCTTTGTACATTGTCTGGACTTGTAAAACTGCAAGGGGCTTTAGAGACCAAACGATCCAACTCCTGCATCTTGGATTTGATCTTGGTGGAGGTGAAATGACTTGCCAGTGGCTATAAACCAGACTAATAGCAGTACCGAGACATAATCTCATGTCTCTTTCTTTAGTACTTTCTCCATTATGTTGTATTTGTTTTAGCACAGAATAGTAGCTGGAAAATGCATACTGACTTATTGGAAGACTATTTCTGGAAGCCAAGGGCTCTGATTAATGTTGATTCTACTCATGATCAAAATAATTCTTCCACTGAACTATAGAAATATTTGTATAATTGAAGTAATATTAGTAATATTACTAATTAGTAATTACTAATCAGTAATTGTTAGTACTCTCTCTTATCTATATGGGCTTCCCTGGTGGCTCAGATGGTAAAGAATCTGCCTGCAATACAGGAGCCAGGTTTGATCCTTGGTCAGAAGATTCTCTGCAGAAGGGAATGGCCATTCCAGTATTCTTGCCTGGAAAATCCCATGGACAGAGAAGCCTGGTCCATGGGGTCACAAGGAGTTGGACACAACTGAGCAACTAACACTTTCTATCATCGATGTTTGTTGGTAACTCTAGGCCACGTCTTATTGTCATAAAATTCGAGGGTTCAAGAATGGATGGATAAAAGTCAGTGTCATCTTTTGTTACTGAGGATGATGAAGTCATTGATACTCTTAAGGGCTGTTGAATACAGAGGTTACCTGGTATAACTGGCAGGTCCTATTGTTGAATTGTCCCCAGAGCCTCATCTCTGGCAGCAGTTCAGCTGCCTGGGTTAATGAAATAAGACATCTGCAATGGCAGGTGAAATATTACCCTTTGGTTTCACACTCGTCTCTGTACTACACATGATCTTTGAGTCTATGTACTCTCTGGATGGTAAATCAAATGCCCCACAAGACTCAACCACCATAAAGATTGAAAGGTTTTTTTTTTTTTTTTTTTTTTTTTTTTTACAGCCCATTCATGTGATATTGTTAGAAGAGGAGAATTTTGAAATATATGCACCAGGCTCTGAAATGGCTCAGAGACAGCATATTGTCCTATTGCTTATTTTTGCTGAATCTTAGAGAATCCACTAGAGTAAAATTCCATGTAAATTGCTAAGGCATCAAATCAGAACTGTCCTTGGGCATCATAACACTGCAGAATACATCATTTATTTTGGTTGTTCTCTACTATTTTTTTTTTCTTTTCTTTTCAGAATAGGCAAGATTTGTTTATGGAGTAAAAAGCTCCTCTTTTTCCATGGATAGGTTTCCTTTTGTTCCTGCCTTGGAGACTTCAGAAAAATAGAAGCTCACTTTCATAAAAGTGAAGAACATCTTGACAAATAAATAGCCAATATTTGCCTACCTAGTGAGCAGTTTCTTCTAAGAAACTCCAGAGGGACTAAAAGCAGGGCATTTCATGGTTTCTTGTTATCTAACCTACAAAGCAATCACTTCCCTGTGTTTGACTTTGTTGTCATTGCTACTGAGTAAATACCCATTTCTATTACATACAGTATATTTTATGCTTCACTCATTTTTCTGAGTTCACACAATTTTTGCTGTAGTCTTTCATTCAGTTTAAAAACCTGTAATCTTCATCTATTTATAGAAGAAACTGTAACTGCACAGTTGTGCATTTGGTGAGGTTTTATTTTCTCCTGGCTTCATATTGCTTTATTTATAAGCATCATGCCTTAGAATAAAGCTTACTAAGTGGCAGAGGACTACTAGTATATTTCAGTTTGGTTTACTTTTATGACAAGACAAATGAGGAGAGGTGAACAAAGCCAGAGAATATATGTCAGGAGGGGAAAAATGTTAAAGGAGGGGAAAAATATTGAGTGACAGTGGGGGAAAGAGATTCAAAATCCAAGGCAGAAAAACTTCTGGGATACTACTACAGACAATGGCAAGAGAAGATGTTGGTCAGCCTCCAAAATTTGCTTTGTCAACATTAACTATCTGATGCTGAGGTATATTGCTTATCTTGCTGTGTTAGACCTGTTAGCAAAGTTGAGTTAGTACACAAGCTGCTTAAAATAGAGAAGGCTGCATTCTCTCTTCCCTCTCTCTTTCATTACTTCCTTTCCTTTCATTGCTTCCGCTCTCCCTTATTTCCTTTCTAGAAAACTTGGCAGTCTTGAAGTTGAATATCATATATGGATAGTTTCTCATTTTACAAATTAGAGTACTTTAGCAAACCTATATAGTGGTCCCAAACCTTTTTGACACCAGGGACCAGATTTATGAAGATCATTTGAAGACTAGGGAGGGGAGATGGTTTCAGGATGATACAAGTGCATTACATTTATTATGCACTTTATTTTATTTTTACATCAGCTCCACCATAGATCATCAGTCATTAGATCCCAGAGGCTGAGAATCCCTGCTATAACCCATATTTGAATATGATCTTAAAAATAGAATCTTTCAGGGAAAAAAGTAATAATAATCTATGTTTATATGTCAGGTTTATTAAAGAGCTGTCATATTGCATTCAGTGACCTGAAATACTAGGAGGTATATAATGTTACTGTAATCATTTCACGTATCAGTTCAGTTCAGTCACTCAGTAGTCTCCAACTCCTTGCGACCCCATGGGCTGCAGCACAACAGGCGTCCCTGTCCATCACCAACTCTCGGAGCTTGCTCAAACTCATGTCCATCGAGTTGGTGATGGCATCCAGCCATCTCATCCACTGCTGTCCCCTTATCCTTCTGCCTTCAATCTTTCCCACCATCAGGGTCTTTTCTAATGAGTCAATTCTTTGCGTAAGGTAGCCAAACTATTGGAGTTTCAGCTTCAGCATCAGTCCTTCCAGTGAACACCCAGGACTGATCTTTAGGATGAACTGGTTGGATCTCCTTGCAGCCCAAGGGACTCGCAAGAGTTTTCTCCAACACCACAGTTCTAAAGCATCAATTCTTCAGCACTCAGCTTTCTTTATAGTCCAACTCTCACATCCACACATGACCACTAGAAAAACCATAGCTTTGATTAGATGGACCTTTGTTGGCAAAGTAATGTCTCTGTTTTTTAATACGCTGTCTAAGTTGGTCATAGCTTTTCTTCCAAGGAGCAAACATCTTTTAATTTCATGGCTGTGGTCACCTTCTACAGTGATTTTGGAGCCCCCCAAAATGAAGTCTTTCACTGTTTCCATTATTTCCCCATCTATTTGCCATGAAGTGATGGGACCACATGCCATGATTTTTTAGTTGTCTGAATGCTGAGTTTTAAGCCAACTTTTTCACTCTCCTCTTTCACTTTCATCAAAAAGTTTTTTTAGTTCTTCACTTTCTGCCATAAGGGTGGTGTCATCTGTGTATCTGAAGTTATTGATATTTTTCCCGGCAATCTTGATTCCAGCTTGTGCTTCATCCAGCGTGGCATTTTGCATGATGTACTCTGCATATAAGTTAAATAAGCAGGGTGACAATAAACAGCCTTGCCGCACTCCTTTACCGATTTGGAACCAGTCTGTTGTTCCATGTCCAGGTGCTTCTTGACCTGCATACAGATTTCTCAAGAGGCAGGTCAGGTGGTCTGCTATTCCCCTCTCTAAGAATTTTCCACAGTTTATTGTGATCCACACAGTCAAAGGCCTTGGCATAGTCAATAAAGCAGAAATAGATGTTTTTCTGGAGTTCTCTTGCTTTTTCCATGATTCAGCGGATGTTGGTAATTTGATCTCTGGTTCCTCTGCTTTTTCTATATCCAGCTTGAACATCTGGAAATTCACAGTTCATGTAGTGTTGAAGCCTGGCTTGGAGAATTTTGAGCATTACTTTGCTAGCATCTGCTGCTGCTGCTGCTGCTAAGTCACTTCAGTCGTGTCTGACTCTGTGTGACCCACAGACAGCACCCCACCAGGCTCCCCCATCCCTGGGACTCTCCAGGCAAGAACACTGGAGTGGGTTGCCATTTCCTTCTCCAGTGCATGAAAGTGAAAAGTGAAAGTGAAGTTGCTCAGTTGTGCCCAACTCTTAGCGACCCCATGGACTACAGCCCACCTGGCTCCTCTGTCCATGAGATTCTCCAGGCAAGAGTACTGGAGTGGGCTAGCATGTGACATGTGTGCAATTGTGCAGTACTGTGAGCATTCTTTGGCATTGCCTTTCTTTGACATTGGATTGAAAACTGACATTTTCCAGTCTTGTGGCCACTCTTAAGTTTTTCAGAATTGCTGGCATATTAAGTGCAGTAGTACTTTCACAGCATCATCTTTTAGGATTTGAAATAGCTCAACTGGAATTCTATCACCTCTGCTAGCTTTGTTTGTCGTGATGCTTCCTAAGGCCCACTTGACTTTGCATTCCAGGATGTTTGATTCTAGGTGAGTGATCACACTATTATGATTACCTGGGTCATGCAGATCTTTTTTGTATAGTTCTGTCTATTCTTGCCACCTCTTCTTAATATCTTCTGCTTCTGTTACGTCAGTACCATTTCTGTCCTTTATTGTGCCCATCTTTGCATGAAATGTTCCCTTGGTATCTCTAATTTTCTTGAAGAGCTCTCTAGTCTTTCTCCTATTGTTTCTTCTATTTCTTTGCATTGATCGCTGAGAAAGGCTTTCTTATCTCTCCTTGCTATTCTTTGGAACTCTGAATTCAAATGAGTATGTCTTTCTTTTTCTCCTTTGCCTTTCATTCTTTCTCTTCTTTTCTCTGCTATTTGTTAAGGCCTCCTCAGACAACCATTTTGCCTTTTTGCAGTTTTTTTCCCTTGGGGATGGTCTTGATCAATGCCTCTTGTACAATGTCACAAACCTCCATCTATATTGCTTCAGGAACTCTGTTTATCAGATCTAGTCCCTTAAATCTGTTTGTCACTCCCACTGTATAATTGTAAGGGATTTGATTTAGGTCATTACCTGAATGGTCTAGTGGTTTTTCCTACTGTCTTCTATTTAAGTCTGAATTTGGTAATAAGGAGTTCATGATCTGAGCCACAGTCAGCTCCTGGCCTTGTTTTTGCTGACTGTATAGAGCTTCTCCATCTTTGGCTGCAAAGAATATAATCAATCTGATTTTGGTATTGACCATCTGGTGATGTCCATGTGTAGAGTCTTCTCTTGTGTTGTTGGAAGAGAGTGTTTGCTATGACCAGTGCATTCTCTTGGCAAAACTCTATTAGCCTTTGCCCTGCTTCACTTTGTAATTCAAAGCCAAATCTGCCTGTTACTCCAGGTATAGCTTGACTTCCTACTTTTGCATTCCAGTCCTCCATAATGAAAAAGACATATTTTTTGGTTGTTAGTTCTACAAGGTCTTATAGGTCTTCATAGAACCTTTTAGCTTTAGCTTATTCAGCATTACTTGTTGGGATATAGACTTGGATTACTGTGATATTGAATGGTTTGCCTTGGAACAGAGATCATTCTGTTGTTTTTGAGACTGCATCCAAGTACTGCATTTCGGACTCTTTTGTTGACTATGAGAGCTACTCCATTTCTTCTAGGGGATTCTTGCCCACAGTAGTAGATATAATGGTCATCTGAGTTAAATTCTGCAATTCTAATCCATTTTAGTTCACTGATTCCTAAAATGTCGCTGTTCACTCTTGCCATCCCCTGTTTGACCACTTCCAATTTACTTTGATTCATGGACCTAACAGTTCAGGTTCATATGTAATATTGTTCTTTACAGCATCAGACTTCACTTCCATCACCAGTCACATCCACAACTGTGCGTTGTTTTTACTTCAGATCTGTCTCTTCATTCTTTCAGAGTTCTTTCCCTACTCTTCTCCAGTAGCATATTGGGCACCTACTGACCTGGGGAGTTCATCTTTCAGTGTCATATCTTTTTGCCTTTCATACTGTTCATGGGGTTCTCAAGGCAAGAATACTGAAGTGGTTTGCCATTCCCTTCTCCAGTGGACCACATTTTGTCAGAACTCTCCACCATGACCCGTTTGTCTTGGGTGGTGCTACATGGCACGGCTCATAGTTTCACTGAGTTAGACAAGGCCGTGATCCATGTGATTTGTTTGATTAGTTTTTTGTGACTGTGGTTTTCATTCTGTTTGCCCTCTGATGGATAAGGACATGAAGCTTATGGAAGTTTCCTGATGGGAGAGACTGTGGGGGAAACTGGTTCTTGTTCTGATGTGCGTAGCTGCTCTCAGTAAATCTTTAATTTCATTTCATATATGAGAAAGTTTAATAACAGATAAGTAACATGTTCATGGTTGCCTCATTAGAAATGGGATGACATTTTGAACCTGGGCAATTTGACCCAGAATCAATACCGAGTTGGGGCAAGCTAATCAGTTCAGTTCAGTTTCTTAGTCATGTCCGACTCTTTGCAACCCCATGGACTGCAGCACACAAGGCCTTCCTGTCCATCATCAACTTCCAGAGCTTACTCAAACTCATGTCCACAGAGTCAGTGATGCCATTCAACCATCTCATCCTCTGTCTTCCCCTTCTCCTCCTGCCTTGGGGAGGCGAGTTGGGGCAAGCTAATAAATATAACCAAAACCCCTCAAATTTCAGTGACAATAAAGTGGTTTTTTCTCTTTAAAAGATGAGTCCCTTATAGATGATCTGCTCTAACCAGCTTGCCTCCAAGGATTACTCAGAGAGCGACACAGGCTCCTTCAATCATGTGGCTACGCCCTCCACTGCATACTTAGAGACCTCCGTATGGGCCTGCCAAAGGGGAAAGTATGGGGAACTTGTTTTCCAGGCAAGTCTAGAAGTGGTGTACATAATTCCATCCACATCTTATTGGCCTGACTCAATCACGTGACCTAGCAAGTTGTTTAACTGTGTGCCCAAGAGGGAAACAAAAAGGACATTCAGCAGTCTCTGCCATAATATTCATAGACATGTTGATATATAGCCTTTAAGAAAATCACTCAGTTTTGTGCACATATATGGATGACTCATTTATGTTGACAATCCTTATCAGGAACACTTAAGAAAAAAATTTCTTTACATGGATGTCAGTACCCACACCTCAGACAAAATAAACTAGGCAGCAAAATGTTGTTTTAGATTCTATTATGCCACAAGATGATATGATTTCCTTTCCCAGAGGAATTGAAAAGGGAAACTAGTAAGTAAGGAACATGTCTCAGTAACTTTACCAACAGTAGAAGAGGCATGACTTTTAACGTCTTAATGATCTGTGGTTAAAATAATAGGGACTGATCCTTGCCTTTGATCATCTCATCTTTGGGGGCACCTATTTTCTTTGCAAAGATTAGCCTCTCTTTTCAATTTTCCTTTGGTCTTCAGATCTATTCGGTGCTGCAATGATATGTTAAAATTAAAAAAAAATGAAACTGCTGGTTCTGATTTTTAAAACGACAAATATCTCTCTCATATCCTCCTCCCATTCTCTGTTCACATTGGCATGTGAACTTGTTCAAGGGAAAAGGTCCAAATGTGCCATAAAAGGGTTGTCCATCACCAAAATGGCACAGGTATATTCTCAAGGAAAGAAGCCCCTCTAACTGTCTCTTCAACTCCCAGTATTTCTATTCCCTTCCCAGTACTTTCTATCCTTTGATGTTACCTTCTATAAGCCACATAGAAGCCTTTTTCTCCTAATACCAGTTGTATTTCACATCCTAAAATTATTTCTCATTTAATGGGAAACTGTTTACTGTTTTGAGAAAAAAAATACTTTACAAGCATATAGATTTTCCTAGTTTGTCTATCAAGGCAGATTAGTTGAGGCTCTAAAAACAAAATAATTAGAGAAGAGAATCTGCCAGTGTTTACCTTCTTCTGGGTCAATGCGAAATTCCCTTTCAGGACAAGAAACTATAGCACCTAGTTGGTAAATGACAAAAGTTTGAATTTCTAACAGTTGTAACTGGTGATAAGAATACCTTAAAATGTTTGACAAGAATAAAATAAGATTCTCACTAACACTAATCCCGTAGCTAAAATTCTTGAATAACACAAGTATAGTGTACACCAGTAGCATGTTATACCATGCACTGTTAAGAGTTCTTGCACCTAACATTGGTAAAACTTTTCATGTGTACTGTTTTCCATGCTTATGAAATCACTGTAATCTCTCCAAATTATTTTCCTCCAAATTCCTGAATTTCTCCCAAAGTATAACACTTACAATGAAATAAACTCAGAATGGTCTTCCATCTTTGGCGGCAGTTTTGCTTCAAATTAAAGTGACTTGTCCAACATATCTTTTGGTGATAATGATTGTAATAGGTTTCATCTCTAGTTAAAAAGGGCATATACTATGCTACAGTCTTTGATGGATAAAAATGTGTTAAAGTTGGATAAGGACATTAATACCATGCAAATGCATCTGTGGATCATATATATATATATATATATATATATATATACATTTAACAGTCCAAAATATGGGTTCAATGAAACCAAATGACATTTGACAGGAACAAACGTAAAACCAGGCACTTAGGTTCGAAAGAGAAAGGAGCATGACTTAACAATAGTATTTATAAAAAATATTTAGAGGCATTAGAACAATCTGCTGCTAAGTCGCTTCAGTTGTGTCCAACTCTGTGCGACCCCACAGACGGCAGCCCACCAGGCTCCCCTATACCTGGGATTCTCCAGGCAAGAACACTGGAGTGGGTTGCCATTTCCTTCTCCAATGCATGAAAGTGAAAAGTGAAAGTGAAGTCGCTCAGTTGTGTCCGACTCTTAGTGATCCCACGGACTGTAGCCTACCAGGCTCCTCTGCCCATGGGATTTTCCAGGCAAGAATACTGGAGTAGGGTGCCATTGCCTTCTCCGTTAGAACAATCTAAGATGTACCAATTTTAAAAGGTCATTAGGATCTAAGATGCTAAGAGAGTCTAAGAACAAGTAGCAAAGTTCAGGATTAATCAGACCACTTCTGAAATAGTTTTAAAACTCATTTTTACTTGATTTCTAATTGGACAAGTAGTAAATTTCCACTGTCAAAAACATTGAAAAGACAGAAAGGTATGATACTCTTGATCACACTGCTTGGTATTTCTCTGGTACTTTTCTATAGATACTAGGTAAATTACATAAATATAAAATATGTTGTTTTATAGCCTGCTTTGCTCCTTAGTAAGAAATCACATTTTCCCAATGTCACTAAATTATCCTACAAAATTTTCAGTTGCTACATTTTGCCATAATCTATTTAACCATTCTTGTCATTTTTTCCTATATGATAAATAAGTTTGTTTTTGAATTTTTGAACACTCCTCTGATTTTTTTATTTTATTGTTACAGCATACAGTGGTGTCTGCTTCCCTGCATCCTTGTCAAAATTGGTATTTTTTTCATCTTTGCCAAATTTGCCCATGCAAAAAAGGGTGACTAGCTTTAAATAGATGGGGAAACAGTGGAAACAGTGTCAGACTTTATTTTGAGGGGCTCCAAAATCACTGCAGATGGTGATTTCAGCCATGAAATTAAAAGACGCTTGCTCCTTGGAGGGAAAGTTATGACCAACCTAGATAGCATATTGAAAAGCAGAGACATTACTTTGCCAACAAAGCTCTGTCTAGTCAAGGCTATGGTTTTTCCAGTGGTCATGTATGGATGTAATAGTTGGACTGTGAAGAAAGCTGAGTGCCGAAGAATTGATGCTTTTGAACTGTGGTGTTGGAGAAGACTCTTGAGAGTCCCTTGGACTGCAAGGAGAGCCAACCAGTCCATTCTGAAGGAGATCAGCCCTGGGATTTCTTTGGAAGGAATGATGCTAAAGCTGAAACTCCAGTACTTTGGCCACCTCATGCGAAGAGTTGACTCATTGGAAGAGACTCTGATGCTGGGAGGGATTAGGGGCAGGAGGAGAAGGGCACGACGGGGGATGAGATGGCTGAATGGCATCACTGACTCAATGGAGGTGAGTTTGAATGAACTCTGGGAGTTGGTGATGGACAGGGAGGCCTGGTGTGCTTTGGTTCATGGGGTCACAAAGAGTCAGACATGACTAAGCGACTGAACTGAACTGAACTGATGCTTTAATTAGCATTTAACTGATTATCATGGAAGGTAAATATTTTTGCACATTTTTTGACACTTTATATTTTTTTCTTTCATGAATTAGCCATTCCAATATTTTGTCTATTTTTCTATCACAGTGAGAGTCACAATACTTTGAAGATACAGACAAATAAGAATCCATTTGAAAGAGATAGAACCGGATCACTTGGGAACTGGAAGTCATATCATACCAGGAATTGAAAACATTTATGTGGATTGATAGAATATTTAAAAGAGAACTAAATTCAAACATTTAAAAAAGTATTAATGGAGGTGCGAAATTAGTGTTAAACTCTGTGACTCCATTGAACAGAACTACTGCCAATGAATGAAATTTCAAATTATATCTCAGGAGAACATTCAGAAGAGTCCAGAAGTAAAGTGTGGATTTTTAGAATGAGTGGATTTGTATGAAATCTTTTCAGATAGATCAGACCATCCCCTTGTTCAGTGTTTCACCCAACTAGAAATTTGGACTTACTGACCTTACCCCAGACTCCCTTCAAAGCCCACATTCTATGAGATAGGAAGCAACTCCAAGTGGGAAGGTTTCAAATTGAAGCTGTGTAAAAGTTAGCCTAAAGTAGCTGTATTTGGGGAGGCCCTTGCTTTACCAGCACTGTATTCAGAAGACATCTTTTAAAACCAGTTATTTCTGATGATGGCAAACATCACCAAATTCATGTTCAGAGCTGATTCTTGAATTCTGCGGATACATTCAGTTGCTGCTAGGTACACACACACAACTTCCCTGATCATCTGATTGTTAAGACTCTGAGGTGCTTCCACTCCAGGGGACACAAGTTTGATCCCTGGTCTGGGAACTAAGGTCCCATATGCCACATGGCACAGCCTCTTCACCAAAAATTAAAAAGATAAAAAAATAAAGTTTTTTAAAAACATCTGTTTTTTGGGCAGATTTTTCTCTGATGGCTCAGACAGTAAAGAATCTGTCTGCAATGCGGGAGACCTGGGTTCAATCTCTGGTTTAGGAAGACCACCTGGAGAAGGGAATGACATCTCACGCCAGTATTCTGATCTGGTGAATTCCATCGACAGGGGAGCCTGGCAGGCTACACTCCATGGGGTTGCAAAGAGTGGGACACAACTGAGTGACTTTCACTCTCTTCACTCACACACACCCTAACAGACATACCCTACATCACCACCACCCCCAGCTTTACAACTGCCTAACACTGACTTCATTCTTGTAACACTTCACAAGGAGCCACAATTTCCTTTGCTTCCCTGTGAGGGAAATTTGTTCACATTTCATATTCCCACATTTTTATATACTTGCTATTGTGCTATGTCTTTGAAATGTAATGACTCAAGAAAATTACATTTAGTATCATAGCATTCCTCATGTTGGTAACTTATTATAATGGATATTACTGTAGATTTAGGAGTCATTTATATTGTCCACCTTTTCCTATTACTGCTAGATTAAATAAATTCTTCATATTGAATTTAGTTACATTTTTCAGTTTTCTAATCTGTACCACTCACTTTCAGTATATTTATAGTCCTTTTGTCCGATATTGTAGTTTCAAAATGATGCCTTGGATATTTTAAGTTTTGAGCCATCAATGGCCTTTTCAAATTGGCCTCTTAAGATTTTTGTAAAATAATGTTCTCCATAATACAACTTTAAATTATCTGACTTTTCCTTTGCTAGACTTAATCCAGAAAGGCTAATTGAACATTAAGCATTTTAATCATCCCACACCATCAAATCTGTCTCTTTGTTACTGAGACTTGGATAGGCCATAAGCTTGATTGTGTTTCTGGCAATGTAACTAGAGAGAAACATCGATAATATTAATTGGTATACAACTAAGGAATTAGTCCTGATCTTTAATACCTATAAACAAATTATTTCAACAAATATACACTGAATATAACCAAATTCATGGTACTTCATTAGAGCTTTGGAAAATACAGAAATGGGTAGGCTGTAGTATTTATCTTTATGGAGTTTACTGAAGAACTAGAAGTATAAATAAAAATTTCTGGTAATACCAGATGGCCCAGAACAAGAAAATAAACAAAAGAATGATGTAAACAAAAATATATGTTATATGGAAGAATAAGAAGTACAAGGAAATGATGATTCAGTTATAAAAACTGTCATTGCATTATGTCCGACTCTTTGCGACCCCGTGGACTGTAGCCCACCAGGCTCCTCCGTCCATGGGATTCTCCAGGCAAGAATACTGGAGTGGGTTGCCATTTCCTTCTCCAGGGGATCTTCCTGACCCAGGGATTCAACCCAGGTCTCCCGCATTGCAGGCAGATGCTTTAATCTCGGAGCCACCTGGGAAGCCCATTATATGTACAAGTAATGTTCAAATACATCTATACGGTGAATATACCACGTGTTACGACTATATCATGTTAGATCTCAGGAAGTGCATTTTGAACCACTATTAGCAATGCCTTTTGGAAATTGTTAATATAGGAGATAGCCACCAAGACATAAAGATGCTTTCATCTAAAACAAGATGAGGCTTCTTGATAGCAGTATCTTGTAGAATAGCAATGTTTATTTGAAAATGTAGGGGTTATTTTTGGAAAATGAAATAAATATGTCCACAATACAGTACAATAAAAATATCTTTTCCCTTGTATTGTCTGAAATTTGCTAACTTTGACTCCAGTCAAGGCTTTGGTACTATTTTTAAATGTGTTCATTGAGCAAATAACACCTTTAAAGGACATTTAAAAGTAAGCTGTAAATTCAAATAACATCAGATGTGGAACCAATGTAGGTAAATGTGGATCCATTTTATCCTATTTATCCATGTAGATCAATTAGTCTTTTGTTATTATTCTCTATATGCATTCACTCTCAGCTTTAGGAGTTACCATGAATGTGAATTACCCTGATTATGCTTTTTCTCATGATGGTTTCATCTATACTTATCTACGAAGCTTGAATGAAAATTTTCTAATGTAGCAATATGCATCTAATTGAAGCAGGGCTAAGAAAGAGACTGGGAAAGCAGAAATCATAATATGTACCTGTCCTGATTGTCAGCTGTTGTCTACAATTTCCAAAGAAAATCTAATGAAGGAATCACACTTTTTCCTTTGATTAAATAAATTTCATGACCTAAATAACCTACTTACTCTGGGAAACATTTCTGTCCTGGGTAGTAGTTACCTTGAATGGGGAATAAGGTAAAGGGAGAGGAGAGAGGTAGTTGAAGGATCAGATATTAATAATTTTACGTATCTCTTCTCAATCTCTGTGGTTATCTTACATTCTTTTTTAACAGTTGGTTCTCCTCTATTACATACCAGCTCTCATGAATTATGGTCATTGAGTCCACACACAAAAAAAGATTCTCATATATTTGATCAATTGATTTTCAGAGATGCCAAAGTAACTTAACAGAAAAAGAACAATTTTTTCAACATACGGTATTGAAATAACTGGATATCTACATGGAAAAAAAATCTCAAGTATTCTCTCACACCATACAAAAAAATGAACCTGAAAAGGATGATTGATTTAAGCTTTGAAGATAAAGCAAACAAACAATTTTAGAGGAAAACAAAGTACAAAATCATCATGATTTTTGGTTAATAAAGATTTCTTAGTATATAAAAATCATAAAAGAAAAATATTAATAAATGAGACACAAATTTAAACTTTTTTTGGAAAGACCCTGTTAAGAAAATGAAAATACAAGCCGACAAGAGGAAAAGATACTTGCAAATGATTCATTCTGAACAGATATGAATTCTTAAAACTAAATAGTAAAAAGACAAACATTTGATTTTAAAATGATTTAAACATATGTCTCACAAGAAAAGATACAAAAATGGTCAATAAACATATTAAAAGGTTTTTAACATTACAGTGAAGAGGAAATATCAATTAAAACCGAACACTTTACTAGGGATGAGGGACATATTGGTGAAGAAACTCAACCTAGTTCTTGCTTTTATAGAGTTTGTAGTATAATGATAGAGACAAATAAGTTAATATGCTTTCACAAACAGTTGGATAAGTGCTGAGACAGGAAAGATACAGGTGCTTTGGAGATGATGACAGAGGAAATCTTATCACAGACAACAGATTGGGCAAAGGGATTATCAAACCAGGCTTTCTGATAAAAGTGAATTTAAGTCGAGATCAATAAGATGAACAGAAACAAACTGAGTAAATGGGGTATGACGAATATAAGCATGGACAAGGAGCAGTCTAATGCAGAAATCACCATGAAGAGAGAAAGCACAAGTTCAAGAATCTAAAAGAAGTTTACTACAGATGGTTGGAGAAAAACCACAGGGGTGAGAGGTGGAAGGTGGCAGTGAGATAAATGAGCAATTCAATCAGATATCAGGCCACAAAAGTCTTCATATCTTGTCATAAGATATTTTAACTTTATTATGAGAACAACATATGGAATGTATAGAAAAAAAATTAAATAAATCCAAATTTGAAAGAAGTAAAGCTGTCACTATTTGCAGATGATATACTACTATACACATAAAATCCTAAAGCTGCCACCAAAAAAATTAGAGCTAATAAATGAATTCAGCCAAGTTTCAGGATATGAAATTAATATACAGAAATCTGTTGCAATTCTATATACCACCAACAAGCTGTTATAAAGAGACATTACCAAAACCATCCACCTTAGGATTGCATCAACAACAAAAAAAAACCCAGGAATAAACCTAACTAAGGAGAAGGAAATGGCAACCCACTCCAGTAGTCTTGCCTGGAGAATCCCAAGGACAGAGGAGCCTGGTGGGTTACAGTTCACAGGGTCGCAAAGAGTCGGACACAACTGAGCAACTTCACTTTTTTAAGGAAGTAGAAGACCTGTACTCAGAAAACTAGAAGACACTGATGGATTAACTTGAAGAATGAATTGGAAGAATTAATATTACTAAATGACCATATTGCCCAAGGCAATATGCAGAATCAATGTGTACAGCATGGGGAATATAGTCAGTAATAATGTAATATGGAACTTCTCTTGTGGTCCAGTGGTTAAGAATCCATCTGCCAGTGTAGGGGACACAGGTTCAATCCTGATGCAGGAAGATTTCACATTCCATGGGTCAACTAAGCCCGTGCACCACAACTACTGATACCTATGGACTCGAAAGTCCATACTTCGTAACAAGAGAAGCCACTGCAATGAGAAGCCTGTGCACTAAAATTAGAGAGTAGCTCCTTCTCACTGCAATTAGAGAAAGCTCATGTGTAGAAACAATGACCCAGCATGGCCAAAAATTAATTCATTAATTGATTTTTTTTTAAAGTTGGGATGAAACATGCATCATGAATGTCAATGTATAGAAGGATAATTGTAAGATCTTAAAAAAGACAAAAATGTCTTTGATTTGATGTTCTGAATGGACAACATTTATTATTCATTAAAAATGCATTTGCTTAACAAATTTTTACTAAGTAACTGTTGGAAGTTTAAATAAAAGTAGTCTGTGGAAAATTCTGAAAGAGATGGGAATACCAGACCACCTGACCTGCCTCTTGAGAAATCTGTATGCAGGTCAGGAAGCAATAGTTAGAACTGGACATGGAACAACAGACTGGTTCCAAATAGGAAAAGGAGTACGTCAGGCTGTATATTGTCACCTTGCTTATTTAACTTATATGCAGAATACATCATGAGAAATGCTGGACTGGGCACTTTATGGGAAATAGGTGGGGAAACAGTGGAAACAGTGTCAGACTTAATTTTTCTGGGGTCCAAAATTACTGCAGATGGTGATTACACCCATGAAATTAAAAGAGGCTTACTCCTTGGAAGAAGAGTTATAACCAACCTAGATAGTATATTCAAAAGCAGAGACATTATTTTGCCGACTAAGGTCCGTCTAGTCAAGGGTATGGTTTTCCAGTGGTCATGTACGGATGTGAGAGCTGGGTTGTGAAGAAGGCTGAGTGCCGAAGAATTGATGCTTTTGAACTGTGGTGTTGGAGAAGGCTCTTGAGAGTCCCTTGGACTGCAAGGAGATCCAACCAGTCCATTCTGAAGGAGATCAGTCCTGGGATTTCTTTGGAAGGAATGATACTGAAGCTGAAACTCCAGTACTCTGGCCACCTCTTGCGAACAGTTGACTCATTGGAAAAGACTTTGATGCTGGGAGGGATTGGGGGCAGGAGGAGAAGGGGATGACAGAGGATAAGATGGCTGGATGGCATCACTGAATTGATGGGCGTGAGTCTGGGTGAACTCCAGGAGTTGGTGATGGACAGGGAGGCCTGGCGTGCTGCCATTCATGGGGTCGCAAAGAGTTGGACACGACTGAGTGACTGAACTGAACTGAACTGAACTGGGGGCATTTTTAAGGTAAGAAACTATAATATTTCAAATTAGTACTCAAGCCTGGTGCTAGGTTATCTATATCACAGCTGGAATGTGGCAAAGGGATAGGAAAAAAATACGGTAAAGATCTTTCAGATCTATACCACCTATGGCTAAAATAAAGTTGAAGTTTCTTGTCTAGCTCTAATGATAGAAAATATTCCTGATTTAGGAACACAAAGTGACATTTCAGAACTCCTGGCAGAAAGAAGAAAGTTAACTTTAGAATATATTACTATAAGTAATAATTTCAGGAACTTCTCTGTTATCTTTCTCAAAAGAAAAACTTGTGAATGATATAGATATGAAATTGAAGAAAAAATGAAATATTCAACCAAAAGAAAAGATAAGAAAATTACATCAAGTATAATATTGGGTTCTTTTATTGTCCAATGTATTAAGGTTAGATAGCTGTTCTTTTTCTTTTCCCAACACACATTCTTTTCTTTTCCCTGTATATTTATCCAGTAACAAATCATTTGGAGAAGGTAATGGCAACCCACTCCAGTACTCTTGCCTGGCAAATCCCATGGACAGAGGAGCCTGGTAGGCTGCAGTCCATGGGGTCACTAGGAGTCGGACAAAATGACTTCGCTTTGACTTTTCACTTTCATGCATTGGAGAAGGAAATGGCAACCCACTCCAGTGTTCTTGCCTGGAGGATCCCAGGGACAGGGGAGCCTGGTGGGCTGCTATCTATGGGGTCACACAGAATCGGACACGACTGAAGTGACTCAGCAGCAGCAGCAACAAATCATGATCATGCAGGTAGTCCAGGATGGACCTGTAGTCCACGATGGGCCAGTAGTCCATGATAGACCAAAGTTTGTTCTCTATCACACTGGCCATGATAATTGGTTTGGTATGGGTATCTATCCCAAGAAGAAGCCATCAGATCTCTTTCTCATGACTGATGCATAGATTCTGGGAGAATGAAATTAACTCTTCCCAATGGTGTTACTGCAAAGTTATGCAACAGGCTATCTGGCCAATAGCTATCACCTCTTTAATGAGAAAAATGCCCATGTTGCATATAAGAGAAGAGATAAAAGTTTTCTGGTTGATGATACTTTTGAACCCTCAAAAAATCACGAATGATGTCATTCCAGTATGTTTCTCAGGATTACATGAGTCAATAAATGCCCCCTTTTCTCTTTTGCTTCTGAGTAACTGTCTAAAAACAAATTGTATTTTTGCTATTTTGTCATTTGCTGTCAAACAATCTAGACTAATGAAATCTACCAAGAACATGAAGGTCCCATGTTTTGAAAGATACTGTCTACTACATTGCATTTATTAAGTAAAATCAACTTGTTTTACATTTTTAATAACTGAGAAATTTTACATCTATTCTAAACTTTTAATAAGAATAAGAAAACAAAAATTACTAATTGAGCTGACAAAATTCCAACCAAAGGAAATAAATGTAATGCTTCACTAAAGTTTGAAAGTTTAATTAAAGGTAAATATACCATTACTGTGAAGTTTTTCAAAATATCACAAAAGTTTTGGGATTTACATGACTATCCTCAAAGTGCTTGACATTCCAGACACTCCACTGTGGAAACTATGCTCACAAAGATAAATCTCTCATAGCATTTACAATATAACAGTGTAACACATGATTTCCTTGCCTATATCCCCTATCAGACCTTCAAATTTTTGAAAATAGACAGAGGTTCAAAAACTATCTTCCCCCTAATATATGCTTTTTCCATTCTCCCATAATGACAGAGATTCTAATTTTTGACTAGGAATATAGTCACATAAATTTGCAGACGGGAATAAGCATATTAAATTCTGGTCAATGACATGTAAGCATG
This sequence comes from Neotragus moschatus, assembly GCA_006410615.1. Classification (NCBI taxonomy): domain Eukaryota; kingdom Metazoa; phylum Chordata; class Mammalia; order Artiodactyla; family Bovidae; genus Neotragus; species Neotragus moschatus. The sequence goes on from SJYA01000463.1 coordinate 910,848, forward strand.
GATATTGTATAAGCATGAGGTTGATACTTTAAAAATAGCTAACAGTTTTCTAATATCATTTAAGGAATAAACACACTCCACTCTATCTCCCACTGACTAAAGCTAAAATGATACAGCTACACCAGAAACACCTGGGCTATTTCTAATAATGTTAAGCATGTAACTACCTTATGACCTAGGCATTTTAAATAAAAAAACTTATTCAGAACAAAAACATATATGTGAATATTTATATTAATATTATTTAAAATCACCTCAACTGGAAAGAGCCAAAATATTCTTCAGTGGGTGAAAGAATTAATTGTGGTATATCCACACAGTGGGCTATTGCTCTGTAATAAAAAGAACAAGCTATTATTCACGCAATAGGATGGATTTCAGTTACATTAAACTGTATCAAAGAAGGAGCTTCCTAGATTGTGCAAGTGGTAAAGAATCCACCTGCCAGTGCAGGAGATGCAGGAGACATGGGTTCGATCCCTGAGTTGGGAAGATTCCCTGGAGTGGGAAATGGTAACCCACTCCAGGATTCTCGCCTGGAAAATTTCACGGACAGAGGAGCCTGGTGGGCTACAGTCCATCAGGCCACAAATAGACATGACTGAGTGACCAAACATATAACATATAAGAAGCCAAAGCTAAAAAGTTGAATGCCTTTATGATATATAATTCCGTTTATATGACATTCTGTAAAAGGTAAAACTATAGAAATGGAGAATAGGCCAGCAGTTGCCAGGGATTGGGTTTGCTGAGGAAGTTGATTACAAAGAGGTAGTATGAAGAAATTTGGGGTCTGATGGAATTACTCTGTATCTTATCTGTGATGGTGAAACTGGGCAAGGACCCTTTGGGGCCCCCTGAAGGCTTTCAAACAGTTGCTGGTCTAGAAAGGGAGTTGCAGCCAAGAAACAGTAAAGCACCCTAGAGGCAGGGTCCTACTTCCACCTCAAGTGATACACATAACATTATCTTTGAGCTTTTCACAGAACTAAACCCCCTACTGAATGGAAGATACTAGCATTCTTCATTCCAGGGAACTCATCAAGAGACCACTTGAGGCCACATTAAAGGAGCGCAGGCCCTGCACACACCCTGGTTCCGATCAGCAACTCCACCCTTCAACCATTGCTATGAATCTCCTCATCAAATCTTCCCAGTTGAGACACACAGTTTTGAGGGACATGAACCCACTTTCCCTGGCAAAGCAGTATAGCTATTCTTTTCTACTTCAGCCAAAAATCTGTCTCTGAGATTTGATTCAGCACCAGTGCACAGAGGCCCAGTTTTCAGTGGTGGCTACCCAAATCTACATATGTGTTAAAACTCAAAAAGTTGATGCAAAAAGTTGATTTTTCAATATGTAAACTAAAATAATAATAATTAAAAGGCTTTCAAAACTGGACAGCTGATACCCAAACTTTGTCCCTTCTACTTTGTCCTGGGAACATGAATGCCAGTTTGGACCATGACAACATGGATGGTGGAAATTACCTGGAAACAAGCAATACCTCAACTGCATATTATTTTGGGACTTTCTGTCAGCAGCAGTCAAAACTATTGTAATTAATATAGTCAGTAGCTTTCATTTAATGATCCCCCAAATCTAACAATGTGTGTACTCAAGTAAATAACTATTGGGCAAATAAAGTTTCCTTTAAATGAAATGTTACCAATTAATTACCAAAATACTATATTCCTCAGTTAGGCAAGCAATAAAATATTGTTAAAACCATTTCACTAATGAGTTGAAAGAGAAGTGTTTATCATCATATTCTTCCCTGGTAAGATGATGGATTTAGTTGAGTCTGTCCTGGATAAAGTCAGGCATTGTATCTATGGAACCACCATATGAAATAATCCAGTTAGCTGATTTAAAACTATTTAATCTAAATACAACTGTCAAACTCTCTCCTGGCTCAGGTTTCCAAGACTCTGACTGGTGTTATCCCTGTCCACTTTTCTGGATTGTTCAATTTAGATTAAAATTCTTGTTTTGAAGACTCTGAATTCCCAAACACTCCATCATATATATCAGATTCTAATACTGCAATCTGTTGGAGTATTAGAATGCCTTTTTAATTAAAAAAAGGGCAATGCTTCAGAGGTGCCTTTACTTTGAAATAACCTTTGCTAAATCCTGTGAACAAGCACCTCACATTTAAGAATTTCCTGTAGCAATGAGAACAACAACAATTTTCTTGAAATCCAGTTGCTAATTCAATAATTATGCATTTTCCACAGTAAGGATTAAATCTGGATTTTGGAAGACGCTCTGGTCTCATCCTGTCTAGGCTGTCAACCTTCTTCATTATATATATCACCCCCCACACCCCCACACCTCCCCAACACTCCTGTCTCTCCTATTTTGGAAATAAGTATTCTTTTCAATACTTTTCATATCCTTGTCTGGATCTACCGTTGCAGCTTCCCTGGTGGCTCAGAGGGTAAAGTATCTGCCTGCAATGAAGAAGACCTGGGTTTGATCCCTGGGTGGGGAAGATCTCCTGGAGAAGGAAATGGCAACCCACTTTAGTACTCTTGCCTGGAAAACTCCACGGGTGGAGAAGACTGGTGGGCTACAGTCCATGGAGTTGCAAAGAGTCCAACAAGACTAAGCGACTTCACTTTTACTAACATTAAAATATTTATTTTAAAAGTAGCAATAATAAAAACCATAATTCAAAAGACTAGAAAAGGAAAAATAAATATTCTTAAAGGGAGTCATTGAACAAAGGGAAAGAAGGAAATGGACAGACATTTTCAGCAACACGTTTATCAGTTGTTTGCCCCTCACTGGGCCTTTGGTCTATGTATTTATGGTTCCTCTGGTGCCATAGCTGCTGTTGGACTCTAGAGATTAGACCTCTTTTCTGATATGGATCAAAATGTGATTATGGTTTTGGATCAAAATCAGAGGAGCACTTTGAGGCCTTAAGGCTTCTGAACTCTGACAACACGGGGATGTTAGATCAAAGTGTCAGTAGCAGAACACCTATTTCGTGTAGGATGAATAAATCCTGGGGAGTTAAAGGTGTCCAGAATTTCTGTGTCTCACTTTTCTGACATTATTTTAAAACTTTGATGTAGTTTAGCCGGCTCACTTTTCTGAGTCTATATTCACCTATCACAATAACTCTTCAATAGCATCTTTATGGAAAATTTTAACTCAAAGAAAATGAGTTTAATTTTTTTTTAATTAGGAGACTGTCAATAAAAATTTATTAATTCATATATACATGTAGGGAAAGATGTTATAAGTAAAAGATCAACCAGTCTTTTAGGAGTTTATCACTTAATAGTAAAGATAAAACATGTACATCAAAAATTACAATTTGGAAAGCATGATAAGAGGTTCTGAATCTAGTGATAGCATACTAACTTGTACAGGACTAACTTCTACTGTCAAGAAAAACTAGGAAAGCTGAATAAAATATGAACCAAAAAAAAAAAAAGGGTCTGTTGGAAAACATTGGGAAGCCATCAAGGGAGCAAGATTCTTAGAGAAGGGGAGTACAAAGATATAAGCTTGACACTTGGCTCTGCTTTTCCCTTCAAAGCATTGGCTGATTTGTAGGCAGCCTCTGAGAGGCTGAGAAGCTAAGCAAAATTTTAGACTAATAGGGCTTGGAGTAAAAAAATTCAAGTTTGAGGCTCTCAAAGAGAAGAGACTATGGTAAACATCTAAGATTTCCAGTTGATATCTTTGAAAGGATCACTCAGGAGAAAAAAAAGGTTAACAAGAAATAGGCCAGCCCCACATGAAACCAGATTCCAATCATCCCTATTCTCAAAGTGAGTTAAAGTAATTTATCCCCAGGCTAACTGCCTTCTAGCAGGGAAAACAAAACAAAACAAAACCTCTTAAAGAAAATATTTCATATGACCCTAAATCAAATTATGTCTAAGTTATTTTTTATATGTAAGATCTCAAAAGTTTTTATTAAAAATTTAATAGGCAAATCAATAGAAGAGACCAATAAGGGAAAAAGTAGATAACAGAAATGAACCTATGAAAAATACAAATATGGTGGTTATCATATATAAAAGCAAAAATATCTATGACCAATATACTCAAGAAAAATATGGCAAGATGAACAGTTCAACCGATAAATAAAAAATCTGGACTCCCCTGGAGATCTAGTAGTTAAGACTCCATGCTTCCAATACAGGGGGCCCTGGGTCAATCCCTGGACAGGGAATGAGATCCCTTATGCCTACAGGCTGCAACTAAAACCCAGCACAGCCAAATGAAAATTAAATAAATTTGTGTTTTTTTTAAAAGGAGGAAAACAGTTGAGGTACAGATAGAACTATTTGTGTCCAAAGAGTGAAACTGAATTACGCGATCAGAGATCAGCACCATCCTCCCTTCCCCCCACCAGAAAAAATCAAGTAGAAATTTTACAACAAGAAAATTACAAAAACTGAAAATGAAGCTCAATAAATGCGTTCAATAGCAGACTGGACATAGCTGAAGAGAAGAAAGACCAGTGAACTGAATGATAGGTTAGTATTAGAGATCCAAAAGTTTGCACAGGAAAAATTTAACCTGTATGTAATTGAAGTCCTAGAAGGAGAAAAGAGTGTATATATTTGAAGAAAAGTAGTCAAAAGTTTTCTAAAACAAGAAAGATATCAAGCCATGGATTCAAGAAACACTTTAAACTCCAAGAAGGATAAACACAAAGAAAGAAACCCTTAAACATCTCATAATACAGCTGGGAAAAAAGGAAGAGAAATTCTTAAAAAAGGTTAAAACAAAAAACAATCATTTCAAAGGAGCAGCAATAATACTGACAGATGGCTTCTCAATAGAAATAATAAAACCAGAAGATAATGTAATGCGATCTTCAATACTGCCAGCTTCAAATTTTTAACCAGTGATAATATCCTATAAGTATGAAATCAAAACAAAGGCATTTTCACAAAAATGTATTTTTCACCAGTAAACCTAGGATGAAAAAGAGATGAAAGGATTTCTTATGACAGAAGATAGAAATCTATCCTAAATGGAAATAAAGAAATATCAGAAGTATTAGATACACAAAGCAATAGAAAGACTGATGTGTAAGTAAATACATATTGATAGCATATGATCAAGTTGTGAAATTTAAAATATGTTAAATAGAAATATATGACACAAAAACTAATAGGCATGAAAAGGATAAATAGATTTTTTAAATCCCTTATATTAATCAGAAAATGGTAAAAGTACAGATTCATTTCAGACTTTAATAAAGGAAGGATGGATTGAAATCTTGAGCTAACCACCAAAAAAATAATAAAAGATGATACAACTAACAAGTACTAGAAATAGAAAATATGATAAGAATAATTAATGTAAAAGCAGGCAATAAAATATAGTGAAGAAGTATCAAACATATGAAACAAACGGAATCCAAATAGTAAAACCTACTCTCTTACTGTCCAATATATCAGCAAATAAATTAAATGTGGTGGTGGTGGTTTAGTCACTAAGTCATGTCCAACTCTTTGCAACCTCATGGACCATAGCTCACCATGTTCCTTTGTCCATGGGATTTTCCAGGCAAGAATACTGGAATATTCTTGTCTTGTTGCCACTTCTTTCTCCAGGGGATCTTCCTGACCAAGGGACCAAACCTTCAGACCTGCATCTTCTGCATTGCAGGCAGATTCTTTCACCACTGAGCCATCAGAGAAGCCCTAAATTAAATGTACTAATTGATAAATAATGAAACAAGTAAAATAAGCTGATACACCTTAAATATATATAGAATAACTGAACATTAAATGATAAAAGCAGATAAACTGTACAAACACTAAAGAAAGCTAATGCATCTGGACCAACATCAAAGCAGTTTTGAAGGCAAGAAGCTTCACTAAAGATAAAGTAGGACATTTCATCACAAAATGGTCAACTCACTAGACAGATATAAAAGTTTCAAATTTGTTCATCTAATAATAGAGCCTCAAAGTATATACAGCAAAATCTGACTGAAATAAACTGAGAAGTGGGATAAAAAAAAACACAACTATATTGGGAAATGTTAACACTCAATAAGTGATATTTTTTTAAAAAAGCAATTTATAAACAGGTAGGAATTTAGAACTTTTGATTAATGTAAATAACAAAGTTATCATAACTGAAATATATAGAACACTGCACTCCAAAATAACAGAATATATATTAAAAAAAATTTTTTTTGAGATGAACCATTTTTAAAGTCTTTATTGAATTTGTTACAATATTGCTTCTGTTTTATGTTTGAGTTTTTTGGCCACAAAGCATGTGGGATCTTACCTGAACTCTCACCTGCCTTAGAAGGCAAAATCTTAACCACTGGGTGCCAGGGAAGTCCAACCACACATTCTTTTATTTTTTATTTTTTTAAAAATAAATTTATTTATTTTAATTGGAGGCTAATTACTTTACAATATTGTATTGGTTTTGCCATACATCAACATGAATCTGCCACAGGTATACACGTGTTCCCCATCCTGAACTCCCTCCCACTTCCCTCCCCATACTATCCCTCTGGGTCATCACAGTGCATCAGCCCCAAGCATCCTGTATCATGCATCGAACCTGGATTGGAGATTCATTTCATATATGATATTATACATGTTTCAATGCCATTCTCGCAAATCATCCCACCCTCTCCCTCTCCCACAGAGTCCAAAAGACTTCTATACGTCTGTCTTTTTTGCTGTCTCACGTACAGGGTTATCGTTACTATCTTTCTAAATTCCATATATATGTGTTAGTATACTGTATTGGTGTTTTTCTTTCTGGCTTACTTCACTCTGTATAATTGGCTCCAGTTTCATCCACCTCATTAGAACTGATTCAAATGCATTCTTTTTAATGGCTGAGTAATACTCCATTGTGTATATGTACCAAAGCTTTCTTATCCATTCATCTGCTGATGGACATCTAGGTTGCTTCCATGTCCTGGCTATTATAAAGAGTGCTGCGATGAACATTGGGGTACACGTGTCTCTTTCAATTCTGGTTTCCTCGGTGTGTATGCCCGGCAGTGGGATTGCTGGGTCATAAGGCAGTTCTATTTCCAGTTTTTACATAGTGGCTATACAAGTTTGCATTCCCACCAACAGTGTAAGAGGGTTCACATGGAAAATTTTTCTAGAATTGAGCATATGATGAACCACAACACAAGTCTCTAAATATTTCATAGGAAACTGTACCAAGTGTTGTTTTCTCAGAGTGGAATAATGCTACTTTTTAAAAAATAGAGATACCTAGAGAATTACCAAGCATTGGAGCATAATTAATATATATACATTTCCAAATAACCCATGGGTCAAAGATGAACGTTGCAGTGGAAGTTTAAAAATATTTTAAACTGAATGATAATGAAGATATGACATAACAATACATGTAACTTAACTAAAGCTATCCATAGAGGTAAATGTGTTGTTTCAAATGTATATTAAAAAAAGAGAGATGCTGAAAAACTGTGAACTTAGCATCCATTTAAGAAAGGTGAGAAAAGAACAGCAAAAATAAGTGAAAGGAAAGCAAAAGATTGGAAACATACTTAACCTCAAGACCCCAGTAGAGAGACAAACAGTAAAGCAAAATTCCATTTTTTATAAAATCCATGCTATTTGGGTCTCTCTTTGACTGTTTTTTCTAATTTTTGTCATCCTTTGGCTATTAGGATTATTTGGCTATTAGTAACCCCTCATCACTCACAGAGCATTGATGCTTCTATTTTCTTCTATCCTATCTATGGTCATAATGATCTGTGACATTGAAGTAAACTGTACATTGAATAAGCAATTTAAGATTATGAGTAACACACAACTTTGTGCTTCGCACAGTCCCTTTAAATTTTCTTGAATGGAGGTGAGTTTTCTTTTCCATAGGAAGAAGAATTGAACTTTTCTGGTCATTTCCAAGTGCTATACCACCACCTGGTCACTTATGTCATTAAAAACAAGGCTCAAATCAGAAATGAAAATACTTTGTCTCATGTAACAGTGAATATTTTGAATATTTATTTAGGAATCAAGTCTTCTCTTCTTCCCAGCTTTTAGAGCTTTAGGTTAGAGGCTTCTACTCTCTGTTTTTATCTTGTTAGTCTCCTTGCCCATTTGCTATGCTCTTTGGCTCCCCACTGGAGTCTTGGAGTTGGGTATATGAAGGGAAGAGGAGTAAAGAAATAAGCCTGTTCTTATGTGGCTAGCTAGCCTCCAGAATGTAGGTTTAGGGGATGGTAACCTGTTGACTCTCTTACCAGAGTTCTTTAAAGGTTCCCACAAGGTCCCTCTTTCCTATGGCTCTTCCATTCTGGGATTGATAGATCCACATTCTGGGCAGCTCCTTGACAAAGGTTAAGTACTATCATCATTCCCCCATTATAGATGGAGAAAGTGAAATTCAGGGAAGTTAAGAAAGTTTCTTAATAAGCAACTGAGCAGAATTTTATTACAGGTCTGGTGGACCACAAATCTTGAGCTGTTTTCAAGTTACCAGGGAACATAAGGTCTAGAGGGAGAGTTCAGAAAGCACCTGGAGGGACAGAGAAGAATCAGGTTGAACTTGAAAGATGCACAACATAAGTTGTGAGTTTAAGTTATATTCAGGGTCTTGCTGAGGACTGTACCCTGGGAGATAGCCACTCAGCTTTGAGGAGACTGCTCTAAAGAGATGGGGAAAAGCCAGTTGATATATGATTTTTGACAAGGAATAAATGCAGTCAAGCATACAACTTGGTTAAAGGCTACTGCTAATTAAAAAAAAAAAAAAACAGATATCTCAAGAGAATGGTTTTAGTCCTTTTCTGTGTATGGGAAGATGCAAGAATCTGGGGGTCACTAAAATTCTTCCTGAGATATGCATCTAACCATTTAAGGGGCCTACTTGTCCAAAGCGCAGAGTATCATATCCTGATATCATCTAACTTCCTCTCTGAACACACTGTTATTTGGCAACTGCAGTAGATAACAACTTAACCCTTGTAGATTGGGTGGTGAGCAACCCTCTTTGTTTTAGCAATCCTGATTCTTCTGCTTGCATATGCCAAAGAGGCACATTTTTGGCTGGTGAACTGCTCCTCTTCAGTAGACTAGTTGCATCTGATCTTTTCATGTTTTCAATTTGACTGGTATTCACAGGAATTTCTGATGGCATTCCATGCATCCCACCTTGGTTGTCAAGTCATCCTCTTGCCTGTTCTTAGCACACTATCTTGCCTTAGGTTCTGAGTAGATAGGAAAAGCTTCTAGTGAGACTTTCATGAAGAAACCAGCTCCTCTGGAAACCATGGATCCCTCTCCATGGATTCTATCATGCTTTCTTCCTTTAAACTTTCCTGTTGTCAGATCTTCCTGCCAGGGGTGGAAGCCATGCCTCTAACCACATCAAGGCCTGTATGAATTGGATTATAAAGCTTAACCTCTGGAATCAGAAGACTTCGTTTTCAAATCCAACCTCCCACTTACTCAAGTGTGTGGTCTTGAACAAAACACTGAAGATAATGAAGGTGATGCTTACCTATGGTGTATTGGGTGCTTACTCTGTGCTAGGCACTGTAGCTAAGCACTTTTCACACATTACCTCACTTAGCACTAACAACTCAAGAAAAGTCGATAAGTACCTACATTGTCAGATGAGGATCTGAGGCTTTGCAGATTCACTACTCATAAAATGCATGACTTTGAGCAAGTTACTTAATCTTTCTACATCTGATACACAAATGCTAAAATATCTAATTTCTGTTGCCATTGACATGATTAAATAGGGATGCATAGAAAGAACTTGGCCTAGAGTGAGCCAAATAAGTATTATCTGCTAGTATTATTGTCACCCTACACTCTCCCCTATGAGAATTGTTTATATACGATATGAAGAAAGCAAAAACTTATATTAACTAGTTCCAAGAGATGCAACCAAATTGAATTATTCCAACCAAAGTCTTTTTCATGATAGTTGAAAATATCAACTTCATTTTGCATTATGAAAGCAGCATTTAAGATATAAACATATGAGGTTAGGTGTCAGGTTAAAGATAAGCACATAATCTGGGACACTTTAAAAAAATACCAGAAAGGACCCTGGATCATCTACTGATAAGTAGGCAGACAGATGTTCCTTCCCACCTGCCTGCTCACCTTCTCCACATTCACATATTTGAGAAAATTCCAGATGCCTCAGTTCTCCACCCACTTCATCGCCTATACTGTGTCATATCAAGTAACCCAAGCTCGGCTTCCCCTTTGAGCACCACACAAACGCTGCTGCTCTCGCTGAGTGCAGTCCTTCGTTTATCACTCTGGCATCTGTGTTCTCACAACTCCAGAGGGAAGAATCAATGCAGTCACTGTTCATTTCCATCTATCATGACACCTCAAAGGGATGTCCTTCACAATGACACCTTCTTACTTGAATGCGTTACAAAATGTATTCTTTTGTCTCATTAATAACTTGACTGATGATAAAAGATGCCTTGAGATTCAGCTTGCCTGTCTGTGGTCCTGCTGTCTGATAATTCCAATTATGTCCAGATGTTTTCCTGCCCTGTCTACTTCTAGACACACACAAAGGAAAGTAAAAGCATCCTTTATTTTACTTTTTATTACTGATGGTGTAGTAGTTTCAGAAAATGTGATTAGTTCCATGTTTTCGTGTGATTTTTGGTTTTGAATTCTTAAATTTGTCATTACAAAAGTCAAATAGTATTGGCCAGCACACATGCCAAAAGGGGATTTCCATAATCAATAAATGACAGAAATAAATTCAAGCCAGCTGACCTTTCTTGTGATACACACATTAACTAATATTTTTCTTTGATAAAGAAAAATTTAAAGACTTCCTCTTCTATGACAAGAAAAGGCTGAATATAGCTTTTTGCCTGAAAACAACCAAAAAGATAAACCAAATATATAAAAACTTAGTTTTTGAAATACTGAATACTAAGCAACAAAGGACAGTAACCTTCTGAGAAATGGGAAATAAATGAGATGAGTCTTATGACTGCTCCAGCTTACTACTTGAGAGTTTCCAGGCTGTGTCTCAGGGAGGGGAACTGAAGAAAAATCTGTTGAGTGCCATGGACAGACAATAATCTGGGATTCTACAGAGACCAAGGTGACTAGAGGGAGAGGGACAGAGCATGAGAAAGGAGAAGGATGCATAGAGGGAACTTCAGAGATTTGCAGAAGGCCCCCTAGGATCTTCAGATAGCTATGGACACACATCTTTGAAATGATGGCTCAATGGTAAAAATTCTGCCTGCAATGCTGGAGACACAGAAGATGTGGGTTCAATACCTGGGCCAGGAAGACTTTCCTGGAGGAGGTAATGGCAACCCACTCTAGTGTTCTTGCCTAAAAAGTCCCACGAACAGAGGAATCTGTTGGGCTACAGTCCATGGTGTCGCAAAAGAGTCGAACATGACTAAGCAACTATAAAAGTATTAGAGGGAACAATTGCAAAAGTTCACACGGGGCCATGAATACTGCCCACTCTCATTAGCAAAACTGGAAAATCCCATTATTAATAGAGCTCTGAGTGCGCTACTTGACTTAAGTTCTTGACTGGAGAATGAGGAGTAAGTGTTATTGCTGTTCTCTCACTGTCATGTCTGACTCTTTGTGACCCCATGGATTATAGCCCTCTTGGCTCCTCGGTCCCTGGATTTCCATAGCAAGAACACTGGAGTGGGTTGCCATTTCCTTCTCCAAGGGATCTTCCCCACCCAGGTATTGAATCTGTGTCTCCTGCATTGGCAGGTGGATTCTTTACCGCTGAGTCACCTGGGAAGCCCTTGGGGAATAATTAGGTCTCTCCTTAACACCACGCTCCTGCGGCTGCTAAGTCGCTTCAGTTCTCCAGGCAAGAACACTGGAGTGGGTTGCCATTTCCTTCTCCAATGCATGAAAGTAAAAACTGAAAGTGAAGTCGCTCAGTCATGTTCGACTCCCAGTGACCCCATGGACTGCAGCCCACCAGGCTCCTCCATCCATAGGAGTTTCCAGGCAAGAGTACTGGAGTGGGTTGCCATTTACTGATCTAGTCCCACCTAACAAATCTTAAGAACAGGATCTGAATGAATTAAGCTAAAGGGCTTTCCTGGTAGCTCAGCTGGTAAAGAATCTGCTTGCAATGCTGGAGACCTCAGTTCAGTCTCTGGGTTGGGAAGATACTCTGCAGAAGGGAATGGCAGCCCACTCCAGTATTCTTGCCTGGAGAATACCATGGACAGAGGAGGCTGACAGGCTGCAGTCCATGGGGTGGCAAAGAGTCGGACATGACTGAGCCGCTTTCAGTTCACTTCACTTTATTAATAGTAACTTAGCTATGTCCCAAAACAAAGGTCAAGACTATTTCTAGAAATACAAAGATATCCATTACCCAACAAAGTAAAATCTGCACTATCTGGCATTCAACAAAAAGTTACCAAGAATGCAAAGAAATAGGAAAATATAAATAAAAATTAATTGACTAAAAACAATCCAAAATTGACACAGATGTCAGAATTAGCAAAGACATTTCTTAAATTATTATAGCTGTTTTCCTTATGCTGACATTTCTAGACATGAAAACTTCAGCATATGGGATTAAAAATACAACAAGATGAAATTTTAAAAAAAATTTCATTGGAGTATAGCTGTTTTACAATGTTGAGTTATTTCCTACTGTACAGCAAAGTGAGTCAGTTATATGTATACATATATCCTCTCTTTTTAGATTTCCTTCCCATTTAGGTTACCACAGAACATTGAATAGATTTCCCTGAATTATACAGTAGGTTCTCATTAGTCATTTATTTTAAATATAGTAATGTATATATGTCAATCCCAACCTCCCAATTCATCCCATTCCCCTTTCCCCTTTGGCAACTGTAAGTTCATTCTCTACATCTCTGTCTTTATTTCTGCTTTGCAAATAAGTTCATCTGTATTAGTTTTCTAGATCTCACATAGAAGGGAAATTATATGGTGTTTTTCTCTTTCTGACTTACTGCACTCTCTATGAAAGTCTCTAGGTTTATTCATGTCTCTATAATGGCACTGTTTCATTCCTTTCTCACAGGATGAAATTAACAGTAGATAATTATGGAAAGAAAATAAAAAACTAGTCAACTTGAAGACATAGCAATAAAAGCCATCTGAAATGAAACATGGAGAGAAAAAATAAAGGGATGCTCAGAAAGGATCTCACTGATTTTTAAACAAAAAATTTGAAGGAGGCAGGAACATGACATCCAAAGGAAGACTACCTCGGGTATTACTGGAAACAATGGATGCAGAGGTAGAAATCATCAAGTATTTAGCATTTAACAGGCATTTAAGAGATTAAATTTATCATTGCCAAGGTTATCAGTCCCGAATATGCATTGGAGGGACTGATGCTGAAGCTGAAACTCCAGTACTTTGGCCATCTGATGCGAAGAACTGACTCATTTGAAAAGACCCGATGCTCAGAAAGACTGAAGGCAGGAGGAGAAGGGGACAACAGAGGATGAGATGGTTGGATGGCATCACCAACTCAATGGACATGAGTTTGAGTAAGCTCCAGGAGTTGGTGATGGATAGGGAAGCCTGGCGTGCCACAGTCCATGGGGTCACAGAGAGCTCAATGTAATGAGCGACTGAACTGAACTGGACTGAATGTTACTATTGTCCTTTTTAAACACTGTGAGTCTGAGAAGGGAATGCATGTATATAGGGGCTTCCTTTTGATGGCATTCATCTAGGTGTTTCCATATATATATTATTTCACAGATGGTAAAGAATTTGCCTGCCGGTGCAAGAGAGATTAGACACTTGAGTTTGATCCTGCGGCTGGGAAGATCCCCTGGAGGGCGACATGACAACCCACTCCAGTATTCTTGCCTAGAAAATCCCATGGACAGAGGAGCTTGGTGGTCTACAGTCCATAGTGTCACAAAGAATTGGACACAACTGAGCAATCAACACTTTGACTTTTCACAGGTAGCTCCATTTTATAGAGAAGAAGAAAGCAGATACTTTGGGGAACTGAGAGATATTTTTTCAAAGTCACCAAGAGTCTAAGTGAAAGTGAGAGTCGCTCAGTTGTGTCCAACTCTTTGTGACCCCAATGACTGTATAGTTCATGGAATTCTCCAAGCCAGAATACTGGAGTGGGTAGCCTTTCCCTTCTCCAGGGGATCTTCCCAACCCATGGTTTGAACCCAGGTCTCCTGCATTGCAGACAGATTTCTTTAGCAGCTGAGCCACAAGGGGCTTCCCTGATAGCTCAGTTGGTAAAGAGTCTAAGACAGAGACATAATTTGACCTCAGGCTTCTTTAACTTCAAATCTTAGATGCTTTCCATTCCTCTACATGGAATTTGCAAGCTTGGGGAAGTTAAGTGTTCCACATTTTCACACATTTTTGTCTTGCCTAGGGGATACAAATTCAAATAGAGCTACCATGACAGAAATGTGTATGGGAGGAAAGGCAAGTTAGCAACCACTATTCAGTCCTGAGTTAATACAGACAAAACAGAAGGTAGACAAGTTCTGCTTGGGCTTTTTTATAAGAGAAGTCAAATATCTATGATATTTTCTAATTTTTAAAGTTTTTATAAAATGTCTTTATTTTAAAACTTTAAATGTGGGACATTCAAAAGATGATTTATGATCCTAAACATAGATTTGGAACAATTTGTTTGCCAGTTCTAGTCTAGGTAATTAATTAATCTACATAACTATATGGTGGAGAGGTTTGACAGAACGTGGTCCACTGGAGAAGGGAATGGCAAACCTCTTCAATATTCTTGCCTTGAGAACCCCATGAACACTATGAAAAGGCAAAAAGATAGGACACTGACATATGAACTCCCCAGGTGGATAGGTGCCCAATATGCTACTGGAGATCAGTGGAGAAATAACTCCAGAAAGAATGAAGGGATGGAGCCAAGCAAAAACAACACCCAGCTGTGGATATGACTGGTGATAGAAACAAGGTTCAATGCTGTAAAGAGCAATATTGCATAGGAACCTGGAATGTCAGGTCCANGCCTGGCGTGCTGCAATTCATGGGGTCGCAAAGAGTCAGACACGACTGAGCAACTGAACTGAACTGATAAGCATATTGTTTTTTCTGATTATAAAAATGATGCATATATGTGGTTAACTAGGTTTTGAATAAAAGTAGAGGGTATTACATTGAGTGAAATAAGATAGACACAAAAAGATAAATACTATATGATCTCACTTATATGTGGAATCTACAATGGTCAAACTCATAAGAACACAGAACTAAAGGGTGATTATTAGGGGACAAGGATGGGGGAAATAGGGGAATGCTGGCCAAAGGGTACAAATTTTCATTTATAAGATGAAAACTTTCTGGAGACCTAATGCACAGCATGATGACTGTAGTTAGTAAAAATGTATTATAGTCTGCACTTGAAATTTGCTGAGAAAATAGATCTTAAATATTTTTACTGCACACACTAAAATAACTATATGAGTTGATGAATACTTTAATTAGCTTGATTGTAGTAATCACAATGTATACAAATGTTCCTGATGTTTTGATCATTTTAAATATATATAATTTTTATTTGTCAATTATACCTCAATAAAGCCAAGAGGTAGGGAAAAGAATACAAACTGAATGAAAGAAGTTTGCTAAGTGTTCTCATCACACACACACACACACACACACACTCAGATGGAAACTATATGAGGTGATGATGTGTTAATTACTTGATCATGGTTATCATCTCACAGTGTACAGGCACTGCAGATAATCACCTTGTATTTCTTAAATATACGTAATTTTTACTTGTCAATGATGCGTCAATAAAGCTAGGAAAAAATTTTAAATGAAAAGGAAGAAGTACATAGTGAGTAAATGAAATCATTGCTCTCACAGTATCCCTAAGCATCACACTATCCAGTTAATTTATCTTGCAGCCCTCACATATGCCCTGAAACTTCTCACATTCTTACTTCCACATTGACCCTGGGCTAATATCAAAGCCATTCCCCCCCCCCCAAGATGCAACTCAAAGATCATCCCCACTGTGAAGTCTTTCCTCATGCCCCATTCTGTTTTGAAAATCATTGCTAGGCTTCTCTACCTTCTACTAGAATCATTTGTCTCATCCTTCTTACAAAATTGTCGTTTACATAAGAATAAATCAGCCTTGTTTTCTGTAGCTTTTCTTTTATCCAATACAGCACATAGGAACATCTTCTAAGAAAGTTTTTATTATGAGAAATTTAAAATATACACCAAGTATAAGGAATTGTATAATGAACCTTTATTACCTATCACCCAAGTTCATCAATTCCCAGTGTATTGCCTAATTTGTTTTACTGTACCTCAAACCTTTTGCTGATTATTTTATACAGCTTTATTTAGATACAATTTGTATACTACAGGGCTTCCTTCATAGCTCAGTTGGTAAATAATCTGCCTGCCATGCAGGAGATCCTGGTGGGATTCCTGGGTCAGGACAATCAGCTAGAGAAGAGATACCCTATCCAATTCAGTATTCTTGGGCTTCCCTTGTTGCTCAGCTGGTAAAGAATCTGCCTGCAATGTGGGAGGCCTGGGTTTGATCCCTGGGTTGGGAAGAAAGGCTTACCTATTCCACTATTCTGACCTGGAGAATTCCGTGGACTGTATAGTCCATGGGGTTACAAATAATCCGACACTACTGAGCCACTTTCACTTGCTATACTGTAAGGCTTCCCAGGTGGCACTAGTGTAAAGAACCTGCCTACCAATGCAGGAGACATAAGAGACTTGGGTCGATCCCCAGGATAGGAAGATCCCCTGGAAAAGGAAATGGCAACCTACTCCAGTATTATTCTTGGAGAATTCCATGGACAGAGGAGCCTCGAGGGGTTATAGATCATGGGGTTGCAAAGAGTCAAATATGACTGAAGCAGAAAACTCATCCATTTTAAGAGTAGAGGTCAAAAACTTTCAGTAAATTAATAAGTCCTGCATTATCACGATACAGTTTTTGAACATTTCCATCAGCTTAACAAGCTTCCCCAGGATCTTCTCTTGCCACCAGCTCCAGACAACTACAGATCTATGTTCTGTCATTATAGAGTTGCTTTTTCTGGATATTTCATACATACTGTCATATGATATGTAATCTTTTGTGTCTGTCTTCTTTTATTTAATATACATTTGGGGGATTCACTCATGCTATATTACATACAAAGAGTCTGTTTCTGTCTACTATGAAGTAGCATTGCTTTGAAAGCATTAACCATATTTTGTTGTCCATGGTTAGCTGATATACATGCAGACTTTTTCCAGTACTGAACTGTGGTGAGTAGTGGTGCTCTGACCATTCACACACAATTCATTGTGTCGACACATGATTTTACTTTGAGGGAGAGGGTAAATTTCTAGGAGTGGAATTGTTGGGGAATCTGATGAATTTGTGTTTATTTGAGGAACTACTAAATGTTTTGCAGGTGGCTGCCTTATTTTGCACTCCAGTTAGAAATGCATGAAGGTTCTCGTTTTCCCTCATCCTTTCTGACACTTGATATTGTTTGTATTACTGATTGTAGTCATTCTGGCGAGTGTGTGGTGGTATCTCATTGTGTGTTTTGATTTGCATCTCTCTGATGAAGAACACTGGCAGTCTCTTTGTGTTCTTATTAACCATTACATATTTTATTAGATGACATATCCATTCAAACATGTGGTTCATTTATAAAGTGTTGAGACTGCATTGGAAAACTTCTTTATATGTTTTAGATATAGGTCCATTGTTGGATATATGATTTGCAAATGTTTTCCCACTCTTTATTTGTTATAAGTTATAGACCTAAATCTAAGGGCTAAAACTATAATAAATCTAGAAGAAAAAAATCCAAAAAGCAAAAACAAATGATGCATTCGTGTTATAAAAATATTCAAAACTATAAAAAGAATAAAAGAGAAACCAAAATGTACTGGAATTTCTACAAGTAAAAACTACTATGCCATTTTAATACATATTTTTCTGTAGTTAATAGATCTTGTATTAAAAAGCTAGTGCTGCATTAAAGAAAAGGCTTGAATAGAAATTCCTCCAAAGAAGACATATGTGACCAATAAGCACATGAAAAGATGCTCAGTATCACTAGTCACTATGGAAATGCAAAAGGGAAAAGTAAATCAAAACCAACAGTGAGATAGCACTTCACACCCAGAGAGAAAGTTATTATAAAAAAAGAGAAAAGAAAAAGAAAATAAATGTTGGTGAGGTTGTAGAAAAACTGGAACCCTTGTGTATTGCCACTGGGAGTGTAAAATGATCCAGCAACTGTAGAAAACAGTATGGAAATTCTTAAAAATGATTCATGTCAATGTCTGACAAAAACCACCACAATATTGTAAAGTAATTAGCCTCAAATTAAAATAAATTAATAAAAAATTAGTTATAGAATTACTGGGTGATCCAACAATTTCACTTCTGGATATATAACCAAAAGTGAAAGTAAAGACTTAAGAACAAGAAGCCAGTCTACACTCAGACATAAAGATATATGTGTGTATCTTTACATAAAAGACATCCTGTATGTCTAGTTCATTCTTGATAAGTCACATAATTGAAATAATCTGTTTCCTAGTTTTAAAACTTTCAAAGCCCACAAATTTTACTATTAAACTTATACATAAAAAGAAAAATACAGATTCTTTGACTTTTGGTAAAAATCTGATTTTTTTTTCCTACTTTGCACCTGTGAGTTTCCCCAGAATTCAACCACAATACTTATGAATCTGAATACTGATACAAGTAACTTAGAAAGTAAATAAGGAACACTAAGGAACAGGTGTCAGTAACTTCCCAGAACCTACAAAGATATATTAGCCATTTAGGGAGAGAAATGATTTTCAGACTCCATAGGGCCTTAGATGCCTTAGATGAGATGGACCATGTAGAGGAACTGAGCTGCAATTTCAAGAGATTCTAAAACCAAGAGTGTTCCATCCCAAATGAAAGGACTAGTCTTTTTTTTTTTTTTGAAAGAAAGGATTAGAAAAAGAGATAGAAGCATAAAATTCTCTCCTTAAGAAGGGGACTTCCATAAAATGTTTCCATTTGCCCAAGGTCAAAAACAAAGAGAATCGCAGATCTAGTATATTTTGACCAAATAAGAGCCTCTTCAAGCCTGAAATATTTATTTTTCACCTAGATATTCAGTCAGCAGAAGTTGGAAAAATAAATCGTATGTCATCAGATAGCTGTGTTTCTATTAAAACACAGTGTAATGTATTGATAGAATGAAGTTCCAGACTGTGATCTTCTAGGTGTCTGACCTTTGTCCTGAGGGTTATTTTGAGGAACGATATCATTTTATAATAGTGGTGGTACAACCCCTTTATTCTCTCAGTGCTTTGGACACAAAGACCATGGGATTAATTATATACTGTGAGCAACAATTCATGAATATTTAACACACTCATCTATACTTAATGAATAAATTTGCATCTTGGCACTATTATTTAATGTGCTTTAAGGAAATACTGCTCATTACCTTTCAATTTTGTAGATTAGTTGAATGTAATCAGAATGATAAGGCAGGAGAGATATAGTATTATTTAAATAACATGTTTTTTTATGACTGCTTCTGCTTCCCTGAGTTTCCCTCACTCTTTTAAGCAGCTAGGTTTATTTCATTCTATTCTGGCTGTTCTGTATTAATCATTTTGTCTCCATGTTCCTTGCAGAAGGGAATTTCTTTAGTTTCATGGAAAAACAATGCAAATTAAATAATCAGTGTTTTGCTTCCCTCTGTGGGTTCTGTAACAGGGTATTCTTTCACACAAAATGTCCCAGTGCAATTGGCAGTAATTGCGTCCTGGGCTGGCAGGCTCAGCGCGGTTGCTACAACCTGCACAGTGAGCAGAGGGC
Organism: Neotragus moschatus; assembly: GCA_006410615.1. Taxonomy (NCBI): domain Eukaryota; kingdom Metazoa; phylum Chordata; class Mammalia; order Artiodactyla; family Bovidae; genus Neotragus; species Neotragus moschatus. Next base: position 930,706 of record SJYA01000463.1, read on the forward strand.
GCTGCATGGTGAATGGCAATGAGCAGAAACCTCTAAACTTTCCTAAAAACGGTAGAATCCCAAGCATCAGTCCCGGCTGCAAAAAGCCAGCTAACTGGCAAGGGTGCAGTGGGAGATAAGCTTTTCTGTTTGTTTGTTTGTGAATCTTTGTCTCATTGTGAGGAACTTTTTGTCATAAGGGTCCTTTGTGAGGGGGGCATCTAATCTACATACCCAATTTAGGGAGTCTGGGCTTAACAATGCACCTTTAGGAATCTTATTTGCACGCAGGTTCCAAGGTCTTTCCAAATGGAAGGGGTCTAGAAATCAAGAGATAAGATTTCTCAACAAAGATGAAGGACAAAATTGTACAACAATACGTGGAACAGAAAAGGAAATAAATCTAGATGCCAGACACTGTACTAAATATCTATATATATCATTTCACTTAATCCTTTATGAGATCTCTGTCATCACCATCACTTCCACTTTACAAATGCTGAAATTGAAGCTCAGATAGCTTAACACAGATATTGAAAAACAGATCTAGGATTTTAATCCAATTCTGTCGGATTCATGTACTTTTAACAGTTCTCAACTAATTGGAACTTTATGTTTGCTTTGCTAGTAAACATACTGGAGTTGAGTTAAAATAGAGAAGCCTTCCTTATCCTGCAGTCCTTGGTTGAAGTCTATGTTGATTACAGGAAAAAAAAAAAATATATATATATATATAAATAATGCATATCACCCCCCCACACACCATGCCATAAACTCTAAAAGGACAGGGACACCTGTGTGCTCAGCTCTCCACTCCTGGCATCTTGCAGAGTACTGGCACAACGTAATCATGTATGTGTGTGTGTGTGTGTGTGTGTGTGTGTGTGTGTGTGTGTCTCAGTTTCTTCATCTATAAAAATGTGGTGACAATACCTACCTCATGGTGAGAGGTAAATGAGATAATTTATGTCATGTGACTATCACAGAGCCTAGAAGATAAAGTATTCAATAAATGGCAATTTAAAAAGGTAAAGATATGTAAGCTACTCTGAGACCCTGGGAAAAGGATGAGGCCAGGTTTTGGATCCTGATGACAAAACCAAGGGGCTACAAGTCAAATACAGAAGCTCTCAGTGGTCCCCAAGACTAGTGTGACCCAGGAGACCAAGAGAAGAGAACTCTAAAGAATATAGAAATTGCAGATATGAGAAGCAGTCTCACCTTAGGGTGAGAGCATAAAGAGTAATAACGACCAGATTTGAACTCTCAGTCTTCATGGGGCCTGTCCAGTTGCTCACTGTGTTTCACCTGATTTCAGAAATACAGATACAATGGAAATGGAGGAAAATGTTTACACACTCTCCTTCAGCTCACTTCACAATCCTACTACTTTTTTTTTCAGGCCGCAGGATTCCAGCTTTCCGTGTCAGCTTTCAGGTACCATTAACAGCACTTTGGTACCTGAAAGCTGACACGGAAAGCTGGAATCCTGCCGCCTGAAAAAAAAAAAAAAGTATCTGTATATGCTTCAGAAAGAATAATTTGGGTGAATTTAGACTCTATATCTCCCAGTGGTCTCAAAATCTAGATCAATAAATAAGACTGGGGACTTCCCTGGTGGTCCAGTGAATAAGACTCGGCAATCCCAGTGCACGGGGCCAGGATTTAATCCCTGTTCAGGGAACTAGATTTCACATGCCCGCAGCATCCTAAGAGTTCTCACGCAGCAACTAAGAGTTTGCATGCCACAAAGGAAGATCCTACCAGCTGCAACTAAGACCTAGCACAGCCAAAATTATTTAAAAAAAAAAAAAAGGTGAGGCTTTTCCTGTCTAAGATGTTGAGTATAACATGAATATGAATTACCGACACAATAAGCTAGCTAGAGATTTAATCGTCTCATAGCTAACTAAATATCTTTTCCATTTTGGGAAGGTTTGGAAATAAATAAAGAATGAATAAGCAACTCAAAACTACAGTGTAAATACTGCTGTCTAGTTCAAGCTAATCCATATTTTTTATGTAAAATGATCATATATATATTGAATCATTACATTGTATATTTGAAACTAGTATAATGTTATATGTCAATTATATCTTGATTAAAAGGTTAAAAAAGTGTACTAGAAAAATGATTATAGTATTTAAGATAATTGGAATATCATATCTGGAAGAGTAGCCTTCTATTGCTAAAATTAAATTAGTAATTGATTTTAGAGTTATGATTTAAATTGAAATCTCTACAAGAAGTTGGCTATCAACAAATCGGAATTCTTATGTGAATTCAAAATTTCCTATACAAGTTTAACTTATCAAATTTATAAGGATTGCTTATTGCTTATTGCTTATTAAGTATTGGAGAATATTTTGCTGGTTAGGATTTTCAGTTTTCCCTCTCAGGCATTTTAAAGGTTATAAAAGAAAATTAAATGTATTCGGTATACAAATGAAGTTGAAAAGTCTAAGCATATTTTTATTAATTAAGCCTGCAAAGAGGACTCCTTGTTTAAAAGAGTATGTATCAGTCAGGGTCCAATCAAGAGAAAAAATTCATACAGAAATTGTTGCAGGCAAAGTTTAAAAGAGTTATATCTACAAAGGGAGATTGAAGAAGGGATTGTCTAGTAAGAAGGAAAAAGCACCATAAAGAATAAAGGAATAGTACATATAGGAGGCAGTTTTATCCTTTGTTGTTTAATCGCTAAGTCCTGTCTGACTCTTCTCAACCCATGGACTATAGGCCACCAAGATGAGTAACAGCACACTGGAAGAGGCCTACCCTGGACTGAGATCTGGAACTTGGTGAAGACGTCTCACTGGATGGAAGAGAAGTTGCTATGGAGCGCTACTGGTAAAACTTTCCAGAAAGCCACTCTCTAAGATACCAGGGAAAGCTGGTTACAGGGGTAGCGTACCAGAGGCATCCTGCTAGGAAACCTGAGGGGGCTCCGAGGAGAGATGTTGGCTTCCAGGTGTACATAGTGGGCAGCGGGCGCTGGAGGAACCACCCACACAGGAGGAGCTGGACATGGAGAATCAATCTTCACAGAAATTTCTAGACTTTGGAGAAGCCACTCACAGCATGGTAGATGCGCACATGCAGAAACTGCATTTGTGCAGGAGCCTTTCAAGAGGAAAAGCCCCTTCCTGCTGCAGAGTCTCTGCAGAGCCCACTGCTGATGCCAGGCCACTGGCAAAAAACACAGTATTTTAAGAGTTCATTTAGGATTGATTTTTGTAGAGCAAGTAATGATGGATGGAGTGGTCCAATTGACAACAGTCACAGCAAATTCAGTCTGTTATCCTGAATTAATGGGCATTGATAAATTGTTTCTATTTTATGCCAAAATTACTAAGTTAATAACTAGAATAACAAGACTTGCTAGTTAAAGGCTGAAAGAAAACCAGATTTTAAAATTATGACTGATTTTAATCAACTAATAATTAGTTTAAAACTCAGGTAAATATAAATAAAACCAATTTCTTTCTATGCTCAAAAGCCACCATTGGATATTAAAAATTTCATATGGACTCTCAGGTCTTATTCTAAAGAATCCTGTAAATAGGTAAAGGGAAAAAAAAGAGAGAGAGAGACTCAAAAGGCAGGCAGATTATTGATGGAAGCTGATATTAGAGACTGGCGATTTAGGTCTACTGGCCAAGTGGGTCTTGTCATACTTTGTCCTGATTTAAACAGACTTATCCATCCACAATGGCAACCCACTCCAGGATTCTTGCCTGGAAAATCTCATGTTCCGAGGAGCCTGACAGGCTATCGTTCATGAGGTCACAGAGTCCACAGGATTGAGTGATTAACACTCCCTCATTTATCCATACACAATCATTGGAACTGATGAATAGCCACAGGCTTGTCCTAGAAGGGAGGAGCCAATCAGAGCATAATTTATACATTCAGTCACTTACAGCCTCCAAAGACTCCAGGGAGAGGAGGGAACTTAACATTGTGAACTTAATGCCCCCGGTTGTATTGATTGAGGTTTCATCCTACAGAAATCTGGAGCTGGAAAAATTAGTTTCTCTCTGGATATTCCCTAACCTAAGGGTCGATCAGGGCTGAGGTTATTCCATGGAAGGAAGAAATCACCCTTTACCAACCACTCGTGGGCAGTTTCAATTTTGTTCCAGAAAACTCTGAAGTTGGCTAGAACAAATAGGAGAGGACAGCACAAGGTCATTCTATACCCAAGGCTGATTCGCTCTGTCATTTGGTTCCCCAGCCTAAATCATTTCCATCACCATGGCTAATTTAGCTCTTTACTGATTCTGCAACCTAAAGACTCTCTGGAAGAAAAACACTGCCACATATTAGAGCTTAAGCCATCTCCCTTGTGAATTCCCAAGGAGAAACTGAACTTCAAAGAATGAAGTCCCAAAGAAGGATGGACTGCAGCTGAACATTAAAGGCTCTTACCTCTTCCCTGCAAAACTATAGACACGGAGGAACAAAGCAGATTGTGTACTTCCGGAGGGAAGCCAGCTCTGAGAGAGAGAGAGGAAGTGCTCAGTCATGCCTGCCCTGCTCTTTCCAAACTCACTAACCAGTGAAGCTCTAGCAGATGTCCCCAAGGAAGGAAGCAGAAGTATTCCTCCCCCCGACACACTTACAACACATACAGCAGACCAACCCCCAGAAGGGCTGCAGCAAGACTGCTGTTTTATACGTAGACAATAAGATAAGTTTATGATTCATGTGGAATTTTGCATCTATATGGATAGCTTTTTCTTGTTTTTATAAAATACTATTAAAGCTCTTACTACACCTGGGCTTTTCAACATCTTTTGAGAGAAAGTTAGGTAGAAGGGGTACTTTCAAGCCCTTTTGACATGTAGAAACTTTGCATCCTTTTAGAAAGAGGAAGATCTGTGTTCAGAGCCCTTGACTTAGAACCTCTTCCTCAGAAACTGTGAGGTTCATTCCAGAGCTTGGTGGGCTCTGACTGAAATGCTAAGTCTTCTATTGTAAAAAAACCTCCATCCAAGTTTCCGCAGGAGAAACTCCTCTCCAAAATCACAGAGTTCTCTATCTACTTATGCAGACCCAAATACTCATTTTAAATTCATTACCATGTTTACTCCTTGGAAAGAAAGTTATGACCAACCTAGACAGCATATTCAAAAGCAGAGATGTTACTTTGTCAACAAAGGTCTGTCTAGTCAAGGTTATGGTTTTTCCAGTAGTCATGTATCGATGTGACAGTTGGACTATAAAGAGGGCTGAGTGCAGAAGAATTGATGCTTTTGAACTGTGGTGTTGGAGAAGACTCTTGAAAGTCCCTTGGACTGCAAGGAGATCCAACCAGTCCATCCTAAGGGAAATTAGTCCTGGGTGTTCATTGGAAGGACTGATGTTGAAGCTGAAACTCCAATATTTTGGCCACCTAATGCGAAGAACTAACTCATTTGAAAAGACCCTGATGTTGGGAAAGATTGAAAGCAGGAGGAGAAAGGGATGACAGAGGATGAGATGGTTAGATGGCATCACTGACTCAATGGACATGAGTTTGGGTAAACTCCGGGAGTTGGTGATGGACATGGAGGCCTGGCGTGCTGCAGTTCATGGGGTCGCAAAGAGTCGGACATGACTGAGCGACTGAACTGAACTGAACTATGGAAATACTACTATATATCATCACCATCTCTAAAGTTTGTAATTAAAAAAATTTACAAAGCAATGAGATCTCTTTCTAAACTTTCAATTTCCTTTCCAAACTTCAAATAACAGTGAATAGCCCTAGAGAACCCATCTGTCTCTACTTTATTTTACCACTCAGTGTGGCTTGTGAATCTCAGTTCCCTGAACCAGGCCATGGCAGTGAAAGCTGGGAATCCTAACTATGAGGCCACCAGGGAACTCCCAACCTATTTCTACTTTTATTCTGTTGGAAAAGAAAGAAAACTACATCAAGGGATGCACGACCTTTCTTTAAAGTATTTTTTATTGGAGTATAATTGATTAAAAATGTTGTATGTTTCTGCTATAAAGTGAAGTGAATCAGTTATTTATATATATCCACTCTTTTTTCTCACTCATTTTTAGATTCTTTTCCATGTAGGTCATTACAGAGTATTGAGAGGAAGAGTTCCCTGTGCTATACAGTAGATCCTTACTAGTTATCTGTTTTATATATAGTAGTATGAATATATGTCAATCCCAGTCTCCCAATTCATCCCTCAATGAATAAACTTTGATTCAGCCTAAATTGTCTTTGGTGTTCATCAGACTTATCTGGGGAGAGAAAAGTGTAATGTTACCCCAGTTTGTTCTACTATGTTTGAGCAAATGCTCCCAAGAGCCAAGTAAAGGAACTTAAGTGAAAGTGAGACAGATGGCCCATTTTGCTGCTTCTGCTGGCAAAGTTATAGAATGTGAAAAAGCTGTAGAATTCCTGCAGATACTACCCAGAATCCATTTTTCCAACTCTGTAGACATCGCAGACAAGTGTCACAGAGATGGTCAAGGCAGGAGAGGCACCAACTGCAATGATTATAGGTCCAGAACCCTGGATCACAGGAGACAAAAGCATGAATTCTTTCCTCCAGTGATGGTAGTGACCCTGGGAATCACTGGAGGATGGTTTGAGAACACTTTAGAACCTTTTAGTATCTGCCCCATAAGTCCATCATAGAACTTTGAAAGGAACCAATTCTCCATCTTAAATTCCTTCTTGCTTTAAGTATTTTGAGAGTTCTGTCTCCCGTATGAATCTCTGACTGACTCATGATTAGCTCTAAAGTCACACAGTTCACCCAGTTAACTCTCAGGTATAAGTCAGTCAATCATTGTTTTCTTGGAATCTCACTTCTCTCCTGCTTTTGGACTCAACACTGAACACTGTTTATCATCCAGTTTCATTCGGGGTTCTAGCACAGTAATCTTGTGGTGTGATATCCCACATCTTGGTGCAACTAGGACAGGGTCAGAAGTGATTTTGCTGACTTCAAAACAAGAATGTGATTCTCACCATACTAAGCATTCAGGATTATCTGGAAATTCTTTTCCCCAGAAAAGGTATTATAAAACTGTCCCTTAAAGAAATAAACTTACAAGGAAGAACAACTTGTTAGCAAATGGCTATTACGTTTTAAAAGTTTGGTTAATTTTGACCTATTCACAAGCATCAAGATGTAGAAACAACCCAAATGTTCATCACAGATGAATAGATGAGTACCACGTGGTATACACATGGAATGAATGGTATGTTATTTATCCATAAAAAGGAATGAAGTTCTGATACATGCTACCATATGATGAAAGTTGAAAACATTTTGGTTAGTGAAATAAGCCATATGCGAAAGGACAGATGTATAGTTTCACTTACATGAAATATCTTCAATAGGCAAATTCACAGAGATAGAAAGTAGATTAAAGGTTACCAGAGACTGGGATTGGGAAGAGGAAGGATGGTAAGTTATTGCTTAATCATTAGATATTCTATTTAGGGAGATGAAACATTTTAGAAATCGATGGTTACACAATATTGTGAATGTACTTAATACCACTGAATTGGATTATACCTTAAGAATTGTTAAAATTTCAAATTTTAAATTATACACATTTTACCACCACCAATACAACAAAAGTTTAAGTAAATGGAAATTATGTAAAAGCAGTGTTTAATACCCCAAAGTTTTCTGGTAACAGTTTTGGGGATTAATGATGATAAAATGCAGTACTAATCAGGGGAGCAGAATATTGGGAGGTCATCTCTAACACAAGAATTCTCTTAGAGATTTCTTTCTGTTTTCTTGTCTAAATGTTCTACTTCCTCATGCCTCTAGCCAGCCTCTGTCTAACTCTGTTGTTCTCCACGGTCTCCTTGGGTCAACATTCTTTCTCTTCTGATCTTCTTTATCTTGTTGGAGATTCATATTTTTTATCCTTGGAAATGACCCAGAACACCTTCAGTCTTCTTTCTGATTTCCTTAGTCTGATACTGAGGGCCTAGAAAGAGCTAAAATGGAACAAAGGAGGTATCTTAAAGGACCTGGGGGAATTACCAGGAGATCTCACGTGGGTACTGGATGCATTGCTGGTTTTTATGTCCCTCCTTTAAAAGGGAGGGAAATGAAGAGGAGAAATAAGCTCATAGAGATATTAATAGCCTATAACTCCAAGTTACTTCACCTCAGATAAGGAAGTTCCAGCTACAAAACCTTCCTTCATTCTCTCCATACTACACAAGCACTCTCCTGACACTGACTCCAAATATGAGTTCTAACCTCATTCAGTTGAGAAGGGGAGGGCAAACCACTCCAGTATTCTTGCCTTGAGAATCCCATGAAAAGTATAAAAAGGCCAAAAGTCCAGTCCCATCACTTCATAGCAACTAGATGGGGAAAGTGGAAACAGTGACAAATTTCATTTTCTTGAGCTCCAAAATCACAGAGGGTGGTGAGAGTGAAAATTAAAAGATGCTTGCTCCTTGGAAGAAAAGCTATGACAAACCTAGACAGCATGTTTAAAAAGCAGAGATCACTTTGCTAACAAAGGTCCATATAGTCAAAGCTATGGTTTTTCCTATAGTCAGGTATGGATGTGAGAGCTGGGCCTTAAAGAAGGCTGAGTGGCAAAGAGTTGTGGTGCTGGAGAGAAGACTCTTGAGAGTCCCTTGGACTTCAAGGAGATCAAACCAGTCCATCCTAAAGAAAATCAACCCTGAATATTCATTGAAAGGACTGCTGCTGAAGCTGAAGCTCCAATACTTTGGCCACCTGATACAAAGAACTCACTCATTGGAAAAGACCTCAGTGCTAGGAAAGATTGAGGGCAGGAGGAGAAGGGGACAACAGAGGATGACATGGTTGGATGGCATTACTAACTCAATCAACACAACTTTGAGCAAACTCCAGGAGATGGTGAAGGACAAGGAAGCCTAGCCTGCTGCAGTCCATGGGGTCGCAAAGACTTGGACATGTCTTACTGACTGCACAACAAAAACGTGATTCAGTCATTCAGGGCAGGGCCAGAGACCTGCTCACTCCCAGCTGGAGGCAGCACCTTCTTGAATATTTCAGACAAGGCTGTAAAACTTAAGCTGAAAGGTCATACATGTGTGTCAGAAGCCAAAATCAGAGGAAAAAAAAGATGGTTGCAGAAGTCAGTCTCATCAAGTAAAAACCATATCACTAAAAAGCTTTTCCAAACTTATAATTGGCACCCAAAATAGGCTTCAAAAGTGTAAGAGGAGGACAATTCATTCAAACAAAAGGAACTTAGGAGAATACTTTGCCTTAGAAAATGTCTTTCAATCTCTCTCAGATCAAAATACAAAGCTTGATTTGCTTTCTCGCCTACGTATATTTTTCTTTCTTAATCTTAATATCAGAATAACATAAAAGCTCTCATATAAATCTGCCTCTGACAAACAGCTTTATCATTAGATATGCCAATGCTGGACCACACCATAGCTCCTGGAATATCTGCATCTCAAGGTTAAGTAGAGTGTTAGTCATAGAATTCTAAAAATAAGAATGTTTCTTGAAATTCATAATGCTTTTGTGCAGTTTAAGGTAATTTTCTCCAGATTTGTAAGCCTCTCTAGATTCTATTCACTGACCTTATGCCCCACAAGTAACCTCTGAGCTGTAGGATTTGTTGTTTAAACTATGAAAATGGCTCTAAACAAGATGATGTTTTCTCCACGTGACCTGTTCATGTGGGACATGGTTGAAAATGCATCACCCACAGGCTGTGGGATTAACGAGGGCACTTCTGCCTGGTTCCAGGGAAGATCTAGCTTTCATTTACAGAGAAAAATTACCTGAATGTGGCTACTGAATTGTCATTTTGAAGTCTATGTATATAACTGATAATAAACTGCTCAAAAAAGTGACAATCTTAAGAAATAAGTTCCTTACCAGAAACTTCTTTTTTTGCTTAAATTAATAATTAAAAAAAAAACTTTAAATTTTATATTGGAGTATAGCCAATTAGCAAAGCAGTGATAGTTTCAAGTGGACAGCAAAAGGACTCAGCCATACATACACACGTACCCACTCTCTCACAAACCCCCCTCCCGTCTAGGCTGCCACTTAACATCGAGCAGCATTCGCTCTGCTACACAGTAGGTCCTTATTGGTTATCCATTTTAAACATAGCAGTTTGTCCCTGTCACATTTTCTCTAACATTCCTCAACTCCTATCTTCCTTTACACACTTCACAAACCCTCACATACAACTACAACCTAAATAAAGGAATTATTTTTCATCCTACTCCATTGAGATAACTGTATGCTTTTATATGACGGAGACACCACTCAAATGTGATATGTGACAACACTTATTCCATTTTAAGTTACTAAAACTTATGGATGGACGGGAGCTTTAAGACGATAAATACATACAAGGGGAAATCAGAGGCACTGTGTTGGTGATGGATGCTAGGTGAACAGAATAGTTAAAATCATACTTCAGGCTCAATAGGTTTTTGAAGAGCTAGAAAGGCCTTGGAGATCTTGTAACACTTTAGACCAATTCCTCCACTTTAAACCAGAGGGATGCTGAAGCTTGAGAAGTTGAAAAATCTAATCCCAATCTGGACCAGACCACTGGCTGTCTGTGATGAGTCCCTTCATGGATACAGGCCTCCTGAGAATGGTGCATCACTTGGTCCTGGCCCCCACTGATGTGCTGCCTGCTGTTGGCTATGTGATATCATAATGAAAGGAAGATGGAAGGAAACAGACGTGGAATGAAACTGAACCCTTCTCTTACCTGTCAGAATGAACATATCACATTAGAGTTGTGAAAGCTTCTCGCATACCTACATGGTTTAATAAATCAGTTCTGGCCTGGGAAGCAGAAACATAGATTTGGGGCATGTTTCTGGCACCCTCTGCCTCTGCCCATTCATATGTTCTATGTCAAAGTTCTCCCCATCTCAATTCCCAAAATCCATAGGCAAGCCAGAAGACAAGTAGGTAGTAAAGCATTTGCCTGCACTCATAAGAAACAAATTTTATTCTGTTGTTCAAAAGATGAGGGGAAGAGTGACTGCTACTGAAATAAACCAAGGGGAAGAAGTTTATAAAATTTCAGTGAGCACAATGGCTCCATTTCTTGCGTGAAGAGTTGCATGAGAGACTTCACTGACACAGTGAGCTCAAGAAAGAAAACAAGAGGGGGAAGAGAAATAAAAGGTGGGAGGCAGAAAGACTGAGAGTAAGACAGAGAAATAGGGAGAAAGAGAGAGGGAGAAGTTCTGAGATTTTTAAAATGCAAAAGAGACTTTATTAAGCCATTTTCCCCTTATTAAATACTGAGTGCTTATCCAGTGCTCTCGCCACCCTTGCTCAGGGCCTGCCTTACTAGTAAACAAGTTCTTTTATGCTATTTGATTAAGATAACATCCTTGGAGAGGTTATTTAACTTTATGCTAAACTCTAAGCTGTTTCAGGTTGCATTAGAGTGAAATTCCATGGTGATCAGTGGTCTTTAAACCATGGAGCATCCTGAATTAACTTCCCTGATGAATCTCAGGAATCACTCCCTCAATTATGAGTTATGTTTCCTTATCTGATCACACTGCTCTTCTCAGCACGGAAGATTGACACTTTTGTCCATACAGCATACTCACGGCAACACAATCATCTCAAGTGGGATTCTCTTCTTTCCCCCAATATTCACTGAAACTCTTTTTACGCTCACTTGTTATTCCATTGACAAAAGTAAAAGAAATGCCAGGCCGACTGTGGCCTGCTGTTTACCCACGATAGGGATGGGGCTCAGATTGACAAAGTTCCTACCAACTTCATACTAGCGTGGTTCTGATGGATTATTCACTATCAAAACATGACATTTCTGTTTCAGAGATAACATGGAAAATTAAGAATGCCTGTTCTCTCAATGCTGATTAATGAAAGACTTTTAAGGTGGAATCAGACACTATCCAAATGGAAACAACATTGTCCTTGGAATGGAAAGTTGGATTTGGATTGTTTTTCATTCATTCAGTAAGTATTTACTGATAGTCTACTGGTTTTCAGGCACTATGCTAGGAATTCTGACACTTACCAGTCCCATGACCTGGGCATGATATTTATTTATTTATTTTTTTTTAATTTTTATTTTTTAGTTTGTTTTGCTTTACAATACTGTATTCGTTTTGCTATACACTGACATGAATCAGCCACGAGTGTATATGAGCTCCCAACCCTGACCCCCCTTCCCCCCTCCCACCCCACACCATCTCTCTGGATCATCCCTGGGCATGATATTTAATATGCTCATTCTTCATTTAGTTTTTGCAGTCCCCGACTGCCCACCTGTACCTGGCAGCCGAGTCTCAGAACCTATGATGCCATCCTTTCTGCAAAGATGTGTGCATTCTGTTGCCATTGTCACACATCTGAAAAGTAAACACAGACACAGTCCTCAAGGGCATTTTCTGTTAGTAAATCTCTCTTTCAAACTTCCCAATACATTCTATAAACACACGGAAGGTGGGTCAAGATGGAAAGAAGGTAGAATCTTTTAGCCCCTAAATAGCTAGAATCCATGTCAGTGTTCCCACTTTCACTTATTTATTTTTAATTGAAGTACCCTGGTGGCTCAGGCAATAAAGAATCTTCCTGCAATGTGGGAGACTCAGGTTCAATCCCTGGATCAGAAGATCCCCTGGAGAAGGAAACGGCTCCCCATTCCAGTATTCTTGTCTGGAGAATTCCATGGACAGAGGAGTCTAGCGGGCTACAGTCCATGGGGCCAGCAAAGAGTTGGACATGACTGAGTGACTAACACTAACAGACTGTCTATAGTGGATTTACAACATTAGATTAGTTTTCCATATACAGCATAGTGATTAAGTATTTTTGTAGATCATATTCCAAGTTATTACAAGCTAATCTAATTCCCTATGCTATACAATATATCCTTGTTGCTTATCTGTTTTATATATAGTAGTTTGTATCTCTTAATCCCATACTTCACATTTGTCCCCTCCTCCATTCCCTTCCTCCTGGGGAAACGCAAGTTTGTTTTCTGTATCTGTGAGTCTGTTTCTGTTTGTATTACTTTGCATATTCCACATCTGAGTGATATGATAGAGTATTTATGTAATATTCTCTCTTTTAAAAGTTAGTCACAAAAGCAATGGGGCAGGAAAAATTGGGAGTGAACCAATCTCTACATATGTGAAACTCGAACAGCTGCATTTATTCTCAACAGGAAATCTGTCTCTCTAGTACTGGGGCCGTTTACCACATTACCTTACCAAGTCATTTAATATCCCTGAGTATCTGTGGATTTTATTGATATTATCTTCTTTGTCTTCTTCATCCTTATCAGAAAAAACATGATTGGGAGACTCTCCCTTCAGGCTGTCCAACACCCTTTGTGGGTAGGAAGACTGCCTGGATGGGGTGAGAAACTCCATCTTTCACCTGTGATCTCTCAAAAATGGAAAGGCTGTCTGCCCAGCAGAACCCTATCTGTGTGACTGCCTTCCACAGCCAATCCAGACATTTAGGAATTAAAGGGAGCCATAGCAACCTTACACAATCAGCCTCATAGATCCATAGAGCTCCTCATCTTCATTCTTCTTTTAATAAACACAACTGAGTTGGTCACTGGCCTTGACAAAGTAATAGGAGCCCCCTCTTCAAGACTGTCCTGAAAGACTCAATCCCCTGGTTGTAATGATGAGAAGTTTATTGGAGTGTTGGGGTGGGGAGGATGAGGGCTTCCTTGTGCTTCCGATTCTGGCAGGCAGCTGATAGCAGAGTTCCAAATCTCACTCTCATCCTGAGAACCTCTCGCGGGAGGCCACGTGATTATCCAAGCCCTGGAGCAGCTGTACACTCAAGCAGTGCTGGCAGCTCAGTGCCCAGAGGGAGAACATTTTCAGTTCCCATCTCTGTGAGATGACACAAAAATTAATTTTTCCAAAAAAAATAGTACCAGGGGCATTGAAGGTCAGAGCAGGGAGTCCTGGCAGTCCCCGTCTGGCCAATGAATCCTCTGCATTTAATATGGCTGGTGAAAAAGGTTATAGCATTTCCTAGGTTATAGTGATTGCTTGCTTGGCTTTGCACAGCCAAAAGGATATTCCTGGGAATACTAGGTCATGGCTTGAGGTCCAGTTCTCACCACTAGGAACCAGGAAAAGCCTAGAAGAACTGAATCAGAGTTGGGTAGCTGGTTACCAAAGGAGGGGTGTTATGGAGTAGGATCCTACATTGTTCTATATTTGTGTGAGTTCATACACTGGGCAGCCTAAGCCTATAGGATAAGACAGGTATCATGAAACAGCTCTTACAACTTAATGGGGTTTAGTGTCTGGAACTCTTTTTGACACATTAGAAACCAGTTTGTTAGCCTTAAAAATAAATTAAGGTGACAAAAAATATTTTAGATTGATAGACAAGATGAAAAGAAAGATTCCAAGTGGGAGATTCAGTAACCTACTCAACCTGTCTCTCTCAGTAACAGCCTTCTGCTCTTTGAATAAACAATGATTCTAAAAGAGACTGCTAGGCAACCCACACACATAACATGCTCTCGCTTATGCCAGGTATCATTTAAAATGCCCGTGCCACCCAATCTCCTTCTCAGGGAAACTGCCCAACCCCACACTCTTTGTCTATGGGTCCAGTCAGGCTCCGTACCACCTCAGCGAGGTACCAGGGGTAAGCATCTCTCCCAAGGGCAGTCCAAAGCAAAGTGTATTTTTGTGACCAGGATCAGAGTGTTTAGATGAGGTGGGCCACTGAGGTTTCTCTATAAATATTTGGAACTGGAAAGCTGAGAAACTCATTTTGTTATGTGGACCACCACAAATAGAATGGCACAGGTTAGGGCAAGCCCAGTGGGACATACATAGTCTGAGGTAACAGGAAACACGAGTGAGCAAAGGAAGGTGATGGTGGAAGAGGGGCCCAGGGCAGGTGGGAGCAGAAACAGAACGCTGCCTGGAGGGAAAGCTCAAACAAGGGGAACCCTGAGCCATTCTCCTCCCTGCCATTCCTGACCCGCATGTGCTCACAGGCACCTCCTCTCTTCTTGGCACTAAGACACACAAATGCTGGATTTACAATACCCCTCTGGTCACTCCAGGGACAGGCTGGCATTTGCCAGGGGGTACGTCAGGGTGGTCCCTGAAGGCACATTTCTCCTTCCATTCTCAGCTAAATGGGGTGTCCAGACTCTTATAGGACATGATCTCCCCCACCTACTCACAGGCAGAAGCGCGTTTGCTTGCACACTCTTGACATTAAATACATCTATTTAATGTACCTGCATCCAGGTCAGCTGGTGGAAAGTGGCAGCCTTTACCCAGAAACTTATTGTTTGATCACAGACTTATTAAAGCTGGAAAACATCCCTTTTGCAATGATTCTTTACTGCAGTCTTGACAACAGTCTCATTTTTCTTCCTGAGGGACACATTTGAAACAGCCAGATGGTACATACGCTGCAGCAGGACTGTCTGTGTTCTCTCTCTCACCCCCTTAGCTTAGCTTCAAACACTTCCTTTTTATTCAGAGAAAATATTTATGCACATTTGTTTGGCATTATCCAAGATATTTCATTTGGTCCTCAAGCAAAGAGATGATGGAAGTACAAGAGTTATTATTTTTCACAAATATAAAATTAGAGAGAGACAGTGACTTACAGAAGGTCACACAGCATTGGCAAAAAACAGAGAAGAAATCTGGATCCAGGTCTTCTGATGTATGTCCAGTGCTAGGACATCTCTAATTTTAAATTTTTTTCTTAAATTTTTTTTCACTCAGAGTTTTTCCATTAAATTAATACTATAAATAGTATGATTAGGTTGAATCAAAAGTCCTTTGCCTTTGGACAGAATATCCTTAAGGTACATACGTATGCAGCAAATAAAATACACATTGGATTTTCGCTACTTATCTGCAAAGGCCACCAGAACTCAAAACTGATGACATGCAACTGCCAGTTGAATCAAGGTGTTCATTGTATTCTTCCAATTATTCACATATTTAAAATGCACTTACTGAGTGCCTGCTAAGTACCAGCTGTTACTGTGTCAACTAGGAAGAAACATGAATAAAATGAGATCAAGTCCTTATCTTCAGGGAACTTGAATTTTGGAGAGGAGATACACGGTAATAAAGAATGATATCTGTGGCTGATTCATGTCAATGTATGGCAAAAACCACCATAATACTGTAAAGTAATTAGTCTCCAATTAAAATAAATAAATTTAAAAAAAGAATTATAAAAAGACAAGTACTAACAAACGTTATGAAAGAAACAAAAAGCATTGGAAAAAAAATTGTGAATGACAGGGATATCATAAGAGAGTCAGACAAGGACCGAGGAAAAGACCATTGGGTAGCGACCGGAGTGAGGTGCAGAAACAAGTCCTACAAAAATGTGGGGAAGAGTTCCAGCAAGAAGGAGCAGAAAGTGCAAAGCCCTGCATAGGAAGAATGCTTGGTGCCTCCAAAGGAAAACAAGGAGGCTGGCGTGGCTGGAGCTGCTTATCTGAGGGATGTGTAGTAGGAAAAAAGGGCAAAAGGTGAGTCAGGCAGGATGCGACAGGGCCTTTGGACTTTAAGTGTGATAGGAAAGACGGCATGACAATATTTGGTTTATGGTATAAGAGGATCACACTCGGGATATTTAGAGAAAAGACTGTAGGGCTGGAGATGTAAGAAAACCAAAGAGAAAGCCACTGCAGTGGTCAAGGCAAGAGACGACGGAGCTGTACGATGCTCGCAGTAGCTTACAAATACACTGCTGTTCTTTCCATTCCTCCCAACCTCCACATCCCCAGCAGCCACTGCCCGAGTTCTCTGCTCTTATTTGCACCAAATCTCTTCCAAAGAAGAGAGGATTCATTCTTCACTTTCTCTATTCTCACTGTCTCTTGATCTCCTAACATCTTCATGTTTTTATGACCACCACTCCACTGAAACTCCTCAAAGTCATTCATGGCACACACATTGCTCCATTCAGGGATCAGTTCCTGGCCCTTATCTTACCCATCAAAAGCAAGGGCGGCCAGGTACAGTTGTGCAGGTGGTGCCTATGCAGATGCTTGGAAAATGGATGGGGCGTGAAATTGAACCCACACAGAAACTGTTTAGATGCAGGTTGGTAGGAGCCAGGCTCCCCGGATGAGCTTCATACAAGGCACTATCTTGATCAACAGCAGTAAGCCTCTTAGCAGTAGTTGACGTAGTTAATTGTGCCTTCCTCCTTTTCACACTTTCTTCACATGGCTTCCAGAACCCCACATGCTTGATTTTTCTCTCCACTCACCAGTTGCTCTTCTCCATCTCTTCTTACTAATTCTTCAGCTTCTCTTGGTGGATGTGCTAATGTGGGAATGACTCTCAGCACTTCTGATCCTCCTTTTTTTGCACACTTACACTGAAGTGAGCTCAGCCAGTCACTTGACTTTAATGCTATCTTTATGTCCCTGATACCCAAAATTATAACTCCAACCAAACTCATGTTTTCTGCACTCTCATTGAATTCCAAGCTCTTAAATCCAACTGCATCTTCAGAGTCTCCACTTAGATGTCTATAAACACCTCAGACTTAGCATGGACCCGCACTGAATCTTGGCCTCTGCCCCCTGAAGTCTGCCCACCCCCTCCCGCCTATCCTTGTACAGGGCAGCTCTATCTGGCCATGTGCTGCACCCAAGCACCTCGAGTGACTCTCACACAGCTGTTTCTCTTGCACCCCTATCTCACCCATCAGCATGTGCTGCTAATGCCACCTTCAAAATCCGTCTAAAATGGAATTGCTTAGCTTTCGCCACCCTACCCTGGCTGAGCAACCAGCACTGTGGCTGCTTTACACTGGCCTCCTAACTCATTTCCTTTCCTACCTTTTCCCCATACATTCTTTTTTTTCCTTTTAAGTATTTTATTTTTCTGAACTATAGTAGATTTACAATGTGGTACCAATCTCTGCTCTTATTAAAAATTATTTTTCATGTCATTTGCCTTATGGTTTATTACAGGATATTGAAAATAGCTCCCTATGCTATGCAAGAGGATCTTGTTGTTTATCCATCGTATATATTAATATAATAATTTGCATTTACTAATCCAAAACTCCTACTCCATCCCTCCCATGGCCCTTCTGCCCCTTGGCAACCACAAGTCTGTTTCTGATTTAGCACTCAACAGACCCTGTGGAAACAGAAGTCAGGCTGTGTCACTCCCCTGCTCAGAACACTCTGGGGGATCCCCATTTCCCTCAGAGAAAAAGCCAACACTCTTGATCTTCCCTCTTTGCCTCTCAGACCATGTCCTACTCTCTTCTGTTCAGCTGCCTTGCTGTGCCTTAAACATGACAATTACATTGTGACCTCAGGGCCTTTGCATTGGCCCTTTCCTCTGTTGGAAACACTTTCTCTAAAACATCTAAGTGAGTACCTCTCTTCCTGCAAGACTTTTTTCAACTTTATTTTTTAAAATGAATACTCTTTCCCTGCTTTCCTGATATACTCTATCCCTTTTACTTTGTTTTATTCTTTTCCATAGTGCTTATCATCCTCAAATATTTAGCTACTGTGCTGATTTAGTGGTCTGTCTCCCCTGACTACAATGTAAGTTCCTTGAAGGCAAGAGTTTTCCTCTTCCCTAATGAAGTCAAAGTGTTTGGAATAGAATCTTGCACACAGTTAGTGTTCAAAAAATATTTATTGAATGGGTGAAGGAAAGAAGATGCTACTAAATGTTGACTTATTTTTACTTTAAAGGTGTTCCCAAAGGTAGTATCAAGCAATCATGTAAACTGTTAGAATGTTTAATGACTTGGAAAGCTATTTATGGTCTAGTACTAAAAGTTTTATGATCAGGCTTCAGGAAAATAGGTACAATACGATCTACCTTTTATTTAAGCAATGTGTATATTTTCATTAGAGAAGAATGGGAGGAAATATTTATTTAACCAATACTTCTGAAATGCCTACTATGCACCAGACAGGCATTGTGCCTGTTAACTCTCCCTGGGTTGAGATGATATACTGATTTTATTTCTTCTTTTTGCTTGTCTGTATTTCTACATTAGCCATTTATTAATTTTATATTAAGAATAAGCTGAGGGCTTTTGTTTGTTGATGTACTTTAGTGACTGTTTTTAGAAAGCACATTTTCAGAGTACACCCACTCTGTGCATACTGGCTTACTGTAGTAGCCATGGGAAGGCGACAAACGGAGTTTCTTCTTAAATTCCACTAACTAGAGAGAATCCCAGATCTCATTGCCTGTTCAAACAGCTGCAAGGACAGCCATCACATCAGCAATCAACATTCCTCCTGCAACCAAGGAGATATTCTGAGCAATTTGTAAGCTCCTAGAATAAGACCAGACATTTTCCCATTGCCCACCAACCCAGGTCTTCATATTTTAATTGCTTGTTAGTAAGACACTTTGGAAAGTCTTGAGCATGAGAGAGATAACACACTGTAAATTTCACTATAATTTCCTTGTATTCCTTAAATCACTGCCAACTTGAACATGATTTCCTTAGCACAGAGGGTGTGCTATCATTTCTAAAAACAGTAAATTCTATGTGTAGGCTTGAAGAGCAAACTTTACCTGGAGTTTATTCCCTGTATTTCTATAAAATGCTATTTGAAGATTCCTCCCTTTCAATTTTCAAAAACCTCCATCTGCAGATATTGTCCTAGGCAGGGAAATTCTCAGGATTCAAGTGGGACAGATGTTTCTTCATGCTGAACTTTTTTTCCACCATCACTGTGTGCTTTGTTATATCAGTCAGATAATGAAATACTTAATTAGCTCTTTCCTTTTGCCACAGAATCATTTTATAAAACAGTAAACTAAGAGCTTTGAAAATGAGACATTTCTATGTGGCACAAAGGTATCAAGGTCCAGGTGTGTCCTTTAGCTACCTTCGGCTAGTTGAAATAATCACGCAGGGTTGCTTCTTGTCCCACATGAGGAGACAGGCTTCTCTATAGGCATGGGTTGCTGGGGACAATGGCTACACCAGCTCTGCTCCCTGAGGAGCCCGAAAATCACTTACTTTATCTGTAAATAACCAACTGAGGCAAATCACATGGAGCCATTCTGGTTTCTGGGAAAATACTTTCAGTGAAGTTCACTCTTGTTTACTTGGATTTGTCTCTCAGATGACATTGACAGTGAAAGTCTTCACCCACCTTGACCGCACCATGGTGGGCAATCCAGTTGGAGAGTCAACAACTTTTCTTTCTGGAGGGTACTTCTGCCCCCCAATGCAGTTCATGTTGTCAGGTCTAATTTAATCCAGTGACTGCTCTAATGTTAAAGAGGAGAACTTATTCCTCTTCCCTCCACTCAGCCCACCTTGTCACCCCATCCTCTGCTCCAGTCTGTTTTCGTCCTTATACAAGTGATGTGCTCAGCCAGCCATCTGCATGTTTCCTTTCCTGTTCAGCCTCTTTGACCATGTTGTTTAGTTACCAAGTTGCATCTGACTCTATCCATGGGATTTCCCAGGCAAGAATACTGGAGTGGGTTGCCACTTCCTTCTCCAAGGGATCTTCCCAATCCAGGGACTGAAGCTGTGTGTCCTGCACTGGCAGCGGATTCTTCAGTGCTGGGCCACCAGGAAGTCCTCTTTGGCTCTAGGAGGGAACAAAGGTGTTTTCTGAACAAGAGAGTGTTTTATCTGTGGTCAAACTGCAATTTCCAGAGTGAGCTCTTTTTTTCTCTTGGCTGGCTTATATTTGCTCAGGGAAAAGCTAGCAGGCAAATCAGCTGACATATACTGCCTGGGGTGTCCAGTTGAAAAATAAGACCTTTCAGGATGTTGCCAAAACTCCTATTTTCAGCCAGAAGAGACATCCTTTCTGCTAGAAAGGATGGCAATTTGGTTGGTTTAGGAGGTGCCAGAGGAAACAGAGCTGAAGGCTGATCACCATTATGCAGACCTGGATGACGGCTCATGCACGACCAGCTGATTGCATTAATGTATCAGTGCATTCATTTAATGTAGTCAAGGTCAAGGAGATCCGCTTCTCGGTGGTGCTAGACAGGAAGCTCAAAATATTATGTATGCCGGCAACAAGTGCCATGATTGATTTTTGTTATGGAATTAATCTGTCAAGAGCTGCAGTTCCAGGTTTGCTGCCATGAATTATATCTCTGGTGCAGCTGGAAGACACCGAGCCAGAGAAAAGGGCTAAGCTGTTTTTGGCTATTTGCCTTAATCTCAGGTTTGTTAAGTGCTTGCTGTTTCTGCCATTGATAAGAGAGGTAGATGTGAGGGCTGGGCCAACCATCCTTCCATCAAAACTGCAAGGAAAAGAAACCCCCTTTCCCCAACACACGCACTCCCTGTAGTGGCAGCCAGACCAAATATGGATGGATGGTTGATTTGAGTTGCTTAACCTGTGGGTTCCTCTGCAGAGATTCTGATTTGGTACATCTGGGTGGAGCCCACAGAGCCACCATTAACAGACACTACAGGGGGTCAGCTGGAAAACAGGAATTAAGATGCGGAGACTTCACCATGGTTGCTGGTGAGTCACTAGACAAAGAATTTATATGTCATACCTTAGACGTGAGGGAAGCCAGTGAGAGGCATTAGGTAGAGATGAATTGGCATTTTATAAGGAATATTCAAGCAGTAGTACACAAATGGATGGGAACGGAGAAGTCAAAGAGAGTGAGAACAGTGATTGGAAGCTACAATGACAAAGGGAATTATTACATTATCTCAAAGTGGGGACACCCATTAAGGCTGCCATCCTGATTCCCAACAAAGCTCAGTATTTACAGTAAAGGGATGTATTCACCATGGCCCAAGGCAATCATCCTTCATTTTGTATCCATCACACTGTAAGTTCAGTTCAGTTCAGTTCAGTTCAGTCACTCAGTTGTGTCCAACTCTTTGCAACACCATGAATCGAAGCACGCCAGGCCTCCCTGTCCATCACCAACTCCCGGACTTCACTCAGACTCATGCCCATCGATTCAGTGATGCCATCCAGCCATCTCATCCTCAGTCACCCCCTTCTCCTCCTGCCCCCAATCCCTCCCAGCATCAGAGGCTTGTCCAAAGAGTCAACTCTTCGCATGAGGTGGCCAAAGTACTGGAGCTTCAGCTTTAGCATCATTCCTTCCAAGGAAATCCCAGGGCCGATCACACTGTAAAGTCATTGCATAACCTGGTTTCTTTTGAAATGAATTTGATTTTGACACCTGCTTCCCTCTTCTTTCCATTTCTATCCCTGATGCTTCTAGGTGCCCAAGTGCTGGTTTGAGGAAAGCTATTTTTTATTTGAGAGTCATAAAATAATTATATGAGCAATTGTTCCAACATACTATTCATTAATATTCAAACACAGGTAGTCAAACTGTTTTAAAGAATCGTGAATTGTTGTTGTTTTTGTTTTGTTTTTCAACAGTGTCTTAGTCTGTGCTCAACTGATTGGCAATTTTAATCTCTTAAAGATAGGGAATATAGAAACACAGGATCCTGGAATCTCAGAAGAGGCAGATCCCTTATTGATTGTCCAATGAAACTCATTTAAAGCATGGATTTCTTCTACAACAATCTCTCCATGAAATGCTACTACTAATAGACTAATTATGTCTAAAATATTAGACTAATAATGTCTAAAGCTTACATTGCACTAATGTGCTTTACATTTGTTAATTATTTAACCCTCATAACAACCGTATGAGGCAGGCATTGCTTTTATCTCCATTTTGCACTGAGGCACAAAAAGGCACAGCTTGTCAGGGACAGAGTTTGGGACTTGAACCCAGGCAATCTGTCTCCAGGAGATATCTTTACTTATTATTCTCTCCTGCCTAAAATGCAGGTTTTGCTAGACCACTTGCAGAAGTGGGGAGTTTACTAGCCCCAGAAACAGCCTCCTTCATTCTTGTCCATTATGGTGGTTGGGCATGTCTTCCAAAGACTCTAATATTTCTACCCATTGAGTCCTCTGGAGTAATAAAAATGTTTAATCTGTCTGTTGTTAAAAATCTTTTCCTGGGAATTCAAATTTCTCCTCTGTGATTTAATCTCTAAGTCAGTTCTCCATTAAGTTTCTGTGTGTTGCAATTAAAAGCTGGTGTATTTTTTTTTCTTTTGTGAGTTCTATTGGTTCCACTCCAAGTTTGTGTTTAATTACCACTGTATTTGTGTATTTGGAAATATAATTTTTTTAAATCATAAGAATAGAATTTTATATTTCCTTGTTAAATTTTTTCAAAATTGAGCCTATTTGCAGCAACCTATTGAGGTCTACTGCTGGGTTCATGTTATTAAATAATAAAACAGGAAGAAATCGAAGCTTAGAGAGATTAAGTTGCCCAAGGATTTAGAAAGCAGAATTTGCACCCAGTTCTCTAGTCTTCCCTGGTGGCTCAGCTGGTAAAGAATACGCCTGCAATGTGGGGGACCTGGGTTCAATCCCTGGGTTGGGAAGATCCCCTGGAGAAGGGAAAGGCTACCCACTCCAGTATTCTGGCCTGGAGATTTCCATAGTCCGTGGGGTCAGTTGGACTCAACTGAGCAACTTTCATTTCATTTCATTTTCATTTCTCTGTAACTTATATACATATACATATATATGCAAATGAACTATTTACCAAACAAACAGACTCACAGACTTAGTAAACAATGTTATGGTTACCAAAAGGGAAAGGTGGTGGTAGTGGGGATAAATTAGGAGTTTAGGATTAACATATACACACTACTATACTAAGCAACCAGGGCCTATGGTATAGCACAGAGAATAATACTCAATAATCTGTAATAATATAATGGGAAAAGAATCTGAAAAAGTATGGATATATGTGTATGCATAACTGAATCACTTTGCTGTACATCTGAATCTAACACAACATTCTAAATAAACTATACTCCAATATAAAATAAAATTTAAATTAAAAAAATGCACACTCCAGTTGCTCACTCTTGCTCCCAGATCTGCTTTTCACTGTATCTGCTTCTGACTTGCCTTCTGCTCAAGCCCTGGTCTCCACACTAATGTGAAAAGGGCATGACTGCAGAGGATTGCCTTGTTTCAGCAGCCACCTCACTCCCTATTCCTCATTTTTATTTGACTTGAATTGTGAAGAAAGATGTTGTCTTGATATATTGTCGAATAATAGTGCAGCTTTTGGCTTGATAGTGACTCTTTTTAGCCCTCTCAACTGTATCATCTGAGATGATGGTTTAAAAAAGCTTAATCAAAGCCACAATGAAATTAATTCACTGTCAAACTAATTGTGTTCAAAAAAACTATTCCAAAGGCCAATGTGAATAAGTAGAAGGGTTTTTAAAACTCTGTTATTGGTCTAGGGGGTGATACAAAGTCAAANAGTCCGTGGGGTCAGTTGGACTCAACTGAGCAACTTTCATTTCATTTCATTTTCATTTCTCTGTAACTTATATACATATACATATATATGCAAATGAACTATTTACCAAACAAACAGACTCACAGACTTAGTAAACAATGTTATGGTTACCAAAAGGGAAAGGTGGTGGTAGTGGGGATAAATTAGGAGTTTAGGATTAACATATACACACTACTATACTAAGCAACCAGGGCCTATGGTATAGCACAGAGAATAATACTCAATAATCTGTAATAATATAATGGGAAAAGAATCTGAAAAAGTATGGATATATGTGTATGCATAACTG
Organism: Neotragus moschatus; assembly: GCA_006410615.1. Taxonomy (NCBI): domain Eukaryota; kingdom Metazoa; phylum Chordata; class Mammalia; order Artiodactyla; family Bovidae; genus Neotragus; species Neotragus moschatus. The sequence continues at coordinate 955,321 of SJYA01000463.1, forward strand.
AATCACTTTGCTGTACATCTGAATCTAACACAACATTCTAAATAAACTATACTCCAATATAAAATAAAATTTAAATTAAAAAAATGCACACTCCAGTTGCTCACTCTTGCTCCCAGATCTGCTTTTCACTGTATCTGCTTCTGACTTGCCTTCTGCTCAAGCCCTGGTCTCCACACTAATGTGAAAAGGGCATGACTGCAGAGGATTGCCTTGTTTCAGCAGCCACCTCACTCCCTATTCCTCATTTTTATTTGACTTGAATTGTGAAGAAAGATGTTGTCTTGATATATTGTCGAATAATAGTGCAGCTTTTGGCTTGATAGTGACTCTTTTTAGCCCTCTCAACTGTATCATCTGAGATGATGGTTTAAAAAAGCTTAATCAAAGCCACAATGAAATTAATTCACTGTCAAACTAATTGTGTTCAAAAAAACTATTCCAAAGGCCAATGTGAATAAGTAGAAGGGTTTTTAAAACTCTGTTATTGGTCTAGGGGGTGATACAAAGTCAAAACTTCCAGCATTATTTTTTCAAGACTGCCTGACGCTTAGCAAGGTATTTGCAAGTTGTATAAACCAGATAGAAATATGCAACTGTCAAGTGGTATGACAGCCTGTACTAAGAGGGAAGGGTGCATTGACAGTGGAGATCACCTCAAAGATCACTTTGAATCCTAAAAATAAGGACAGTGATAAGGGAAAAAATAGAATTCTCACTGCAGGATCTTGACATAATGTCTAATCTTCTCCAATTTTTCTTTCCCCTTCCCCTTACCAAAGTATATCTATAGACACATTTGTTACCAAGAAGTACTGGGCTCCATTTCCATCTTAAATCATGTTTTTCATATCTTTTCTTCTTTAATCAACCGTAGAGGGTATTATCAGAAACCAACTATGGTCTTACAACTATCCTAGTTACACTGAAAGAGTCATCGAAAGAGAGCCACACTACTCTTTTAAATTTTAAATCCGTTGGTAAAGCAGACTACACAGAGAGGAAACAGCCCTCCTACTGATAGATTCAGTATATCTTCCAGGACGGAACCCACCATGCTAGATACATATGCTATATGCATCACATAATTTATTCATTTATCCTAAAGACATCCAGTGAATGCCTGCCTGTGTAGGATTCTGGAGGAAGCCTGGAGAAACAAAGATGAATCAGATACACTCCCTGACCTCAGGGGCGTGAATGCTCCTGAGAGACAGAAACATAAACAGATGATCAGAAATCACCATGCCTCGAACAGAAATCCAAGCTTTTTGTTAAGCTTGGAAAGATGGATAGGGTTTTATTTGATGCAGAGGAGAAAGGAGCCAGTGAGACGGTACAGTTCAGTTCAGCAGGAGGAAAAGAGAAATACAGGAGGATGGTAAGGTACACAGCTGGGGAGGGAAGTGGCTTTTTATTTAGAGGGGAATTACATAGCAGAGCAGTGAGAAGCCGGCCTGATTCTCAGGCCCATCTCAGAGATTCAGCAGTTACGGTGTTCCTAAGACCTTGTGTTGGGAAAACTTGTAGCAAGAGGTTGTGCTTCACTAAAAGAGACCCAAAGTGGGGACTTTCCTGTTGGTCCACTGATTAAGAATCCAGCTGCCAATGCAGGGAACACAGGTTCCATTCCTAATCTGGGAAGATCCCACATGACTTGGGGCTACTAAGCCCGTGTTTCACAATTACTGATCCTGCAGGCCTCGAGTCTGTACTCTGTGGCAAGAGAAGCCACCTCAGTGAGATGCCCATGTACCACAACCCCGCTCACAGCAACTGGACAAAACCCACACAGAGCAACAGAGACTCAGCACAGCCAAAAATAAATACGTAAATGAATAAAGGTTTTCAAAATAATGTTTAAAAGGGATACCTAAAGCATTTATTTTTCATAACTTTTATTTTACATATCCTTGCATTGTTTTGTGACATGATTTTATGTATACACCAGTCCTAATAATATCCTTCTACCCCTTGTACTGCAACCCTAATATCTATAGCACCCAGACCAAGTAATACAGGATGTTTAAATATTCATAATTCATAAATCAAAGTAACAAAATGTCACATGAAAGTTGTTCTATCTTTCTACCTTAAAAAATATAACTTCATAACAATCTGAAAGATCAGTTTTGAATTTAAGAGTTCTTGGTACTCTCCAGGTTCCATGCTGGAATTTGGTGGTTGCGAAAATCTCATCAATAGCCTACTGCTCACTCTTCCCATCCGTGACTCCATCCCACATTGTGGGATGGTCAAATATATCTGAATTCTTCTGTCAGTTGCCGAGCTCCATCGCACTCCCTCCTCCACCAAAACCAACCACTCACTGGTCACACCCAAGGCCTAGAGGGATCTTCATCTGAGATTTGGTCCACTCTTGGGAGGACATTCTGCATAATGTCAAGGAAGAATTCTGCATAAGGCTTAGTAATGGGCTTTGAGACATGGATGATGAGTCTCCAGAATGCAGCCTAAGGGTCAATGTTTGGGGATATTCAGGTTCTTGGTGGGCCTGTTCCTTCGCCCTGGTACTTCTTCCCAGGGTAAGGAAGAATAAAGACACATAGGGCCAAGGTTGGGTTCCCTAAAGTGCAAGATACAGGGATGAAGGGCAAGGAGATCTCTTTCTCAGTTCTAAGGGTGGTATTTTCTGCAACCCACCTTGCAGTGGTTGAGTTATCTTGAGTCCTTTACCTTTCTAAGGACAGCATTGATGGTGGCAACTGAAGATTTTCTATGTGATGTTACTAAAGTTTCCAATAAAATGGCTCCTTCATTCAACTGTTACATTTTAATCTCTCTCTAAAGGCCTCCTTGAGGCTTCCCTGGTGACTCAGGGGTAAAGAATCCATCTGCCAAAGCAGGAGACATAGGAGATGTGGGTTCAATTCCTGAGTCAGGAAGATCCCCCAGAGAAGGAAATGGCAACCCACTCCAGCATTCTTGCATGGGAAATCCCACAGATAGAAGAGCCTGGAGGGCTACAGTCTAGGGAATTGGAAGAGTTCGATACATATTAGCTACTAAACAGCAGTGACAACAAAGGCCTATCTATTGCAACCATCTTCCTCCAAGTAAGAGTTAACAGCCAGTTTGTGCATGTATGTGTGGGAAAGAAGAGTGGAATGGAAGATTCACCTTTCTTACAGGCCAAACTAAATTATTTTGATAGATTATTAATGATCAAACATTACGCACTTTCCAAAGTTCTTTAGCTCATAGTTTACCCTGTGCTTCCCCGCTAGTCCACAGAACCATACCTTCTTTTACCACTGAGACTGAACAGGGAATAAAAGAATACAAGGTCGACAGAGAAAAAGCCTTACCTCCCCTGTGTGAAAGGAAGGTGGGCAGGAGTCCAGCAGAGCAAGGAGAGGGGTGGGCAGTGAAAGTGTTGTGCGGTGAGCTCCACCCCAGAAGGAAGGGGAAGGGCTTTGGATTATGGACCAGAACTCTGAAGGCACAGAGACTGCCATTCCACTCTCTTTATAGTAGTGTTGAGGAGGCTACTTGACAGGCTTGTGCTAACCATAGTGGGGATGGCCCCATCATAGATGGCCAGTAAGGTCAGCAGAAAGGGGAAGCCTGAATGTTCTTATCAGACTCACTTTCTCCTTGGCTCCTTGACAGCAGGACAAGCCCCCAGTGCCCTGAACACTGGAAGCTACCAGTAGCAGCTTTGGGTCTCACTCATTCATCTACCATTCATGTAGATGAATGAAATGTATCTGAAATATACAATCACTAGAGCCTTTGGGTGTGTTGTTCAATTCTTAGTCTTCATCTAACTTAGTAACTTTTGACACTGTTGATTAGTCTTTGCTCCTTGAAAAGCTTTTTCACTGAGGTTTCAGCAGGTGATTTTTTATTTTATATCCTATCTCACCAGTTTCTTTCTTTTTTTTTTTGGTCATTTTTGCTTGTTCTTCCCCATCTCCCTATCCCATAAACATTAGAGTTCCCCTTGATTCAGTCTTCAGAAGTCTACTCTTCTTTCTTGTTTTCAATCTTTGTGTGATCTCATTCAGCCCTTTGGCCTGAAAGATCGCATATATGCAATGATGCCTAGATTTGCGTTTCCACACTGGACCTCTCTTCTGAACTCCAGGCTCGTCCAGGCATCTGCTTACTCGAGAGTTTATCTGAAAGTCTGGCATTACACTAAAATTGGATATTGACAATGTAGGAGGCAAAGTGATCTTTCCTGGTGGTTCAGATGGTAAATAATCTGCCTGCAATGCAAGAGACCTGAGTTTGGTCCCTGTGTTGGGAAGATCCCCTGGAGAAGGAAATGACAACCCACCCCAGTATTCTGGCCTGAAAAATCCCATGGACAGAGGAGCCTAACAGGCTACAGGGTTGCAAAGAATTGAACACGACTAAGCACACACATACAAACAATGCATACACACATAGATGAAATTTAAATAGCACACTAAATGTTTTTGTATCCTCAAACTCCAGAATACACATTCTTCCTTGGTACACATGGTATAATCATAAAAATTAATGATGTGCCAGGCTGTAGAAAGAGCCTCAGTACATTTTAAAGGATTCAGTTCAGTTCAGTTCAGTCACTCAGTCCTGTCCAACTCTTTGTGACCCCATGAATTGCAGCACACCAGGCCTCCCTTTCCATCACCAACTCCCAGAGTCCACCCAAACCTATATCCATCCAGTCGGTGATGCCACCCAACCATCTCATCCTCTGTCGTCCCCTTCTCCTCCTGTCTTCAATCTTTCCCAGCATCAGGGTCTTTTCAAATGAGTCATCTCTTTGCATCAGGTGGCCAAAGTACTGGAGTTTCAGCTTCAACATCAAACCTTCCAATGAACACCCAGGACTGATCTCCTTTAGGATGGACTGGTTGGATCTCCTTGAAGCCCAAGAGACTTTCAAGAGTCTTCTTCAACACCATGGTTCAAAAGCAACAATTCCTCGGCGTTCAGCTTTCTTTATAATCCAACTCTCACATCCATACATGACCACTGGAAAAACCATAGCCTTGACTGGACAGAACTTTGTCGGCAAAGTGTGTCTCTGCTTTTTAATATGCTGTCTAGGTTGGTCATAACTTTCCTTCCAAGAAGTAAGCGTCTTTAATTTCATGGCTGCAGTCACCATCTGCAGTGATTTTGGACCCCAGAAAAGTAAAATCAGCCACTGTTTCCACTGTTTTCCCATCTATTTCCCATGAAGTGGTGGGACCAGATGCCATGATCTTCGTTTTCTGAATGTTGAGCTTTAAGCCAACTTTTTCACTCTCCTCTTTCACTTTTATCAAGAGGCTCTTTAGTTCCTCTTCACTTTCTGCCATAAGGGTGGTGTCATCTGCATATCTGATGTTATTGATGTTTCTCCCGGCAATCTGGATTCCAGCTTGTGTTTCTTTCCGTCCAGCATTTCTCATGATATACTCTGCATAGAAATTAAATAAGCAGAGTGACTGTATACAGCCTTGATGTACTCCTATTCCTATTTGGAACCAGTCTGTTGTTCCCTGTCCAGTTCTAACTGTTGCTTCCTGACATGCATACAGATTTCTCAAGTAGTAGCAAACATTGTTTATTTCCTGATTGCAATGCACATAGTTAGAAATTAACAACAATAAAAAAAATTTAAAGAAAGCCTAAATGCTTGGACATTAGTAAGGCTTCCCTGGTGGCTTAGACTTTGGGCTCCCAGTGCAGGGGGCCTGGGTGTGATCCCTGGTCAGGGAGCTAAGATTCCACATGCTGCAACTAAGAGGTCATCTGTGATGACTAAAATTCCCAAGGGCACAACTAAGACCCAGTGTAGCCAAGCAAGCAAGCAAACAAATAAATATTAAAAGAATTCCTAATTAAAAAAAATTGCAGTGGAAATAAAGAAATATTTATAATTAAATATTTTTGGAACAATAGTTGTCAAAACTTGTGGTGTACAGCTAATGTGTTGTACTTAGAGAATTTACAGCATTAAATGCCTTGTGAGAAAATAAGAACAACTGAAAATCAATAAATTAGGTTAGAAACAGAACCCAAAGTCAACATTAAAATAGCAGAAGAAAGGAAATAATAGGGATAAGAGTAAGCATCAATGAAATGGAGAAGAGAAAAGGTACTTTAAACAGTGTGAACAAACCAAATATCTGTTCTTTAAGAAAGGTAAGTTTCTTAAAAGAGGCAAAAATATGGAAAGAATAAACTGAAAGATTGACTAACGAATAACTTTAAGAAGGCATTAGATATAATAACACATGGAGAGATTAGGAAATAAAAAGAAAATATTTAGATTAACTTCCTTAACACTTATAACTTACCAAACTGATTCACAAATAAATAAGAAAATTGAATAGTCACATAACCATCAGTAAAACAAGACCAGATATTTTTGCTAGTCTTATTGATATTTCTGTAAGATATTAGAGACAAATTATTATTCTAATCTCACATAAAATATCTCCAGCAAAGAGGAAAAAGAGTACACTATCTTTTTAATTTATTAAGATTCATGTAACTTGTATATCAAAATTTGATGATGATTGCACAAGAGGGAAAAGTTACATTCCAATGTTTCTTATGAGCACAAACATAGAAGTGCCATATTATTGGCCAACCAAATCCAGACATGATTGACCATGTTGTGTTTATCTCAGAAATTCAAAACTGACTTAACTTTGGAAAATTGATAAATATGATTCACTACATTAACAAACAGGAAAAAATGATATGAACATTTCAAAGACTACAGAAAAAATTTATTTTGATACATTTCAATAAAGCAAGAAACAAAATTAAGACTTTTAAAGGTAAAATTATTTAACTCTTACTGAGAGATATTAAAATATTAAATAAAATGGAGAACTTTACCATGATTACGAATAAGAGAATTCAATATCATATAGTTGCCTATTTTTCCACAAAGGGAAATTAAGGCAAGATTCTTAAAATATATTTTAAAAATGTTTTATAAAGCTTTAACAATTATCAGGTTTGTTTTGGCTTGCTGCTGCTGCTAAGTCACTTCAGTCGTGTCCGACTCTATGCGACCGCATAGACGGCATCCCACCAGGCTCCCCCGTCTCTGAGATTCTCCAGACAAGAACACTGGAGAGAGTTGCCATTTCCTTCTCCAAAGCATGAAAGTGTGAAAGTGAAGTTGCTCAGTCGTGTCTGACTCTTTGCGACCCCATGAATTGCAACCTACCAGGCTCCTCCATCCATGGGATTTTCCAGGCAAGAGTACTGGAGTGGGGTGCCATTGCCTTCGCCATTTTTTGGCTTAGGGATAGATAAATAACTCAACAGAACAGCAAGAGTCTAGAAATGAACCCATTTAATATAGAAACACAATATATGAGAAAACCAGCACTGCAGATTAGTGGGGACAATGACAGATTACTTAACAAAAGGCACTGGGACAATTGGCTCTACACTGAGCAAAACATGAAATTGGATTCTTACTTCATGCCAGATACAAAAATCAACTTCAAATAATTTAAATAGCTACATGTAAAAGGAAAATTACAAAACTTTTAAAATATAGGAAAATTCCTCTAGGACTTGGGGCAATAAAGATTTCTTAAACAAAACTTAAAACTCAATTATAAACTAAAAGTAATACAACTCATCAAATGGAATTTTTAAGTGCCTGTTCACTAAAAGATACAATGAATAGAGATATGAGACTCCAAGTATTGACAAAAAGATATTACATTTATCCAACAATGGATTAGTATCCCAAGTAAATAATAGGAAAATATCAAACGTAGATGATAATGTGCAACAGTGAGAACTCTCAGACACAGCTGGTAGGATTATAAATTTGTACAGCCGCTTTGTAAAACTCTGACTTTACACTGTGAATTTGAACATCTACGACCATTATCTGTGATCAAGTATTTTCTACATGTAATCAAGGAAATATTGTACATGTGTATGAGGAAACAGGTACAAGAATATTTATAGTAGCAAAACCTAGAAACAATGCACTCTCCATCAACAGCAGAATGGATAAATTGTGATAATTGTATTTTAAATAGGAAACAGTATACAGTAGTTAAAATGAGTGAACAGCAGAAATACATATGAACATGATGGTTTTTAAGAGAACAATTTGAATGAAAAAAAGTAAATCATTGATAGGGTTCATTATCACATGTACATAAAGTACAAGCAATATGGAGAAGGAAATAGCAACACACTCCAGCATTCTTTACTTGCAAACCCATGGAGAGAGGAGCCTGGTGGGTTACAGTCCACAGGGCTGCAAAGAGTCAGACTCTGAAGTACGTAGCATGTGTGCAAGATAAAGTTTATCTCAGAAGCAGGAGAAAAGTGAGTAGCCTGTTGGAAAGGGGAAATCAGTAGAGCTTCTAGGATACAACAGATGTTATAGTCCAAAGCTGAATGATAGGTGCGTTTTAAAATTGTAGATATATTTTGGGTTGGCCAAAAAGGTCGTCTGGGTTTTCTGGTAAAACTGAACAAACTTTTTGGCCAATCCAATATTTTCATTTCTGTGATGCATTTCACCATACAAGAAAGAAATGAATATGAATGTCTTGGAAAATCTTGTTAAAGATAAGTGACATTTCAAATGACTATCAAATTAGATGTGGGAGAGACAACTATAAAAGGGAGTTGGAAACTTGCTCCTTTTTAAGAAAATTGAAACTTAAAAACACAGAAAACACAGAGGGTGTACTTTATGCAAAAAAGATAAGATTCACTTGAATTAATAATCCACACACAAATGAAAGTCCTTGAGTTTATATCAAAAGCTAGGTGAAACTACACCTATTTCTATGTTTCAAGTTGCAAACCTTAACGTATTTATGATTCTACTTTTGTGATTTCCTGCTTTGCTAAGCTTTCTCAAATAGCCAACCAAATATGGATAATGAGAACACCAGATAAGAAGGCTTCTGTGGTATTATATCACTCAACTGAACTAAAATCTAGTTTCTTTTCTTTTTCCTTTACCAGTGGGTGGCAGCTTGTGAAAGAGAGTGAATAGCTAATAGATAACATATATATCTGTGTATAGTGTGAATACAATTTTAGTCCTCTTAACATAAGTATCTTACATAATCATAATTTATAAATACCATGTCTACTTAATCTATGTTGACTACTGTGACAGATACTACCTGCTTTTCTTCTCCTAGAATAATTGCTCAAAAACATTTCCTTACCTCGCTTGAAACTGGATATGGTTGTAAAACTGAATAGTGGGTAATGGAATATAGGTGGGAGTGATGTACACAATTTCTAGGTCTATGGAAATTTTACTATAAGAAACTCCCAGGTATAATATTACTTATATAATCCCAGGTATTCCAGGTATAATACTATAAGAACCTCCCCTTCCAGCTGACTTGAATGAAGGTGACCCGACAGTATAACCTGGACACATAGGTGGGAGGCAGTGGAGTTTTAAGATGAAAACAGCCTTAGTCACTGTGACATAGTTTGCAAACAAGCTTGCCTGACCAGGAGCATCTGCACTGGATGCCATGAGTAAAGAATAAGTTCAGTAATAAAATACTTCAAAGATGTTGGGGTTTATCTGTAACAGGTGTTAGAATTTATCCTAATCAATATTAGGAAAGCTATTTAAGGGAAAAAGAGAAGGATGAGCTTCCCTGGTAGCTCAACCGGTAAGGAATCTGCCTGCAATACAGGAGACCTGGATTTGTTCCCTGGATTGGGAAGATCCTCTGGAGGAGGGCATGGCATCCACTCCAGTGTTCCTTCCTGGAGAACGCTATGGACAGAGGAGCCTGGTGGGCTACAGTCCATGGCGTCACAAAGAGTTGGACATGACTGAGCGACTAAGCACAACACAGCACAAAGGACAAGGCAGCAGTTGGATATCTTTTTCTTCTCTCTAGAGAACAGATCTAGAGCAGTTCCATGTATATCAAGTGGCTGGGCAAAAGTCTAATGAAGGAAGAGGCAACTCTGATCATTTGCTGCCCAGTGATCTTTATAAACTGTGGCATAGCTGTCTGTCACTAAAGTTGTATTATCACCAGTGGCTAAACAGCTGACAGGGAGAAGATGTAAGGTTATGAAGAGTTTGAATTGAATTGACTTAAATTCATGGATTCAGCAAAAGTATTTATTGAGCAATTACTATGTATTATGTGTTGGAAGGGAGAAGGCAATGGCACCTCACTCTAGTACTCTTGCCTGGAAAATCCCATGGATGGAGGAGCCTGGTAGGCTGCAGTCCATGAGGTCGCGAAGAGTCGGACACGATTGAAGCAACTTAGCAGCAGCAGCAGCAGCACGTGTTGGAAACTGTAAAAGTTCTAAGGATACAGTGTTGTAAAAGTACCCTCCAAAGTGGAAATGTCCAGTATTATAATATTGGAATTAGTGAATGTTTAGAATTCCATAATTAATAACAGACTTCCCTAGTGGCTCAGACAGTAAACAATCTGCCTGCAATGTGGGAGACGCTCGTTCAATCTCTGGGTCAGCAAGATCCCTTGGAGAAGGGAATGGCTAAGCACTCCAGTATTCTTGCCTGGAGTATCCCATGGACAGAGGAGCCTGGAGGGCTACAGTCCATGGGGTTGCAGAGTTGGACATATCTGAGTGAGTAAACACTAAACTAGAATTCATTAATCCCCTAAACCCTCCACACTCTTGAGAGGAAGGACAATTTCTTCACCTTGAACTTTTCTTTTCCCTGCTCTCAATAAAAATAATTCTATTTTTTTAACTATATGGCTGAGAGTGTTGTTATCAAAAAATATCCTCACTCACAAAATGAGCTTCACCGTAATTTTCTGTCTTCATGTATTTAGGTGGGTGCATGTGACTAGTTCCTGCTAGTGGGAAATGAAATGAAGTCTGCCTCCTTTCTAATCTGCGGCAGAGAAGGGCAGATGTGCCTTCTCCACATACTTTCTCTCTCCAACAAAGAAGCCCAAAGCAAAGGATTCTGGGATTCCCCAGCTTCAAGATTCAATCTGGTCCCCAAGTCATAGCTCAGATGAGAGCCACACGGGATTGCCACATGACCTGCATTGAACAGTGCCATAAGTAAGAAATAAACATTGATTATATTAATTTAACAACAACAGACTGGTTCCAAATTGGGAAAGGAGCACCTTAAGGCTATATATTGTTAACCTCTTTATTTAACATATATGCAGAGTACATCATACAAAATGCTGGACTGAATGAAGCATAAACTGGAATCAAGATTGTCAGGAGAAATATCAATAACCTCAGATCTGCAGATGACACCACCCTTATGGATGAAAGTGAAGAAGAACTAAAGAGCCTCTTGATGAAAATGAAAGAGAAGAGTGAAAAAGTTGGCTTAAAACTCAATATTCAGAAAACTAAGATCATGGCATCTGGTCCCATTACTTCATGGGAAATAGATGGGGAAACAGTGGAAACAGTGTCAGACTATTTTTTTTTGGGGGGGGGGCTCCAAAATCACTGCAGATGGTGACTGCAGCCATGAAATTAAAAGGTGCTTCCTCCTTGGAAGAAAAATTATGACCAACCTAGACAGCATATTGAAAAGCAGAGACATTACTTTGCCAACAAAGGTCTGTCTAGTCAATGCTATGGTTTTTCCAGTAGTCATGTATGGATGTGAGAGTTGGACTATAAAGAAATCTGAGCTCCAAAGTACTGAATGCTTTTAAACTGTGGTGTTGGAGAAAACTCTTGAGAGTCCCTTGAAATGCAAGGAGATCTAATCAGCCCATCCTAGAGGAAATCAGTACTGAATATTCACTGGAAGGACTGATGCTGAAGCTGAAACTCCAATCCCTTGGCCACCTGATGCGAAGAACTAACTCATTGGAAAGACCCTGATGCTGGGAAGGTGGGAGGAGAAGAGGATGACAGAGGATGAGATGGCTGGATGGCATCACCAACTCAATGGACATGAGTTTGGGTAAGCTCCGGGAGTCGGTAATGGACAGAGAAGTTGGCGTGCTGCAGTCCATGGGGTCGCAAAGAGTTGGACACAACTGAGTGACTGAACTGAACTCAACTGAGGGCTTTATTTAAAGAGCTGATTCCTTATAAATAAAAAAGACCCTGTACTATGTATTCAGAAAAAGGAAAACAGTAAAAGGCAATACAATTTATTAAAAGATTAGAAAGGAAAACATGGAAAAAAGTACAATCTCAGTCTCACTTGCATATTCCTGAAGAAGCCTTCTGTTGAAATTGGCAAGTTCCCTCTTAATACCTCAGTGGTTTGCTCTTCCATTCCGTATGACTGATCACAATAACATCAAAACACATACATTACCACATGTAATATAGATAACCAGTGTGAGTCTGATGTATGATGCAGGGTACCCAAGGCCAGTGCTCTGTGACAACCTGAAGGGCTAAGGTTGGGAGGGAGGTGGGGGGGGTTCCAGGATGGGGGAACACATGTATACCTATGGCCAATTTACACTGATATATGGCAAAAACCATCACAATATTGTAAAGTAATTATCCTCAATAAAAATTAATTAATTAAAATAAACAAAAAATGCCACATGTAGAAGCTGAAATGGAAGATGAACTGTTACAAAGGACTTATTTATTTACCACATCTCAGTGGAAGTCTGAAACTCCAACATTAACATAATTGGAAAATTTTGTGAGTCGATGTGGAATTACTAATGATTTCTTTCTAGCACAAGGGAATTGACTTAACTGGGAAAGAGAATTAAAATACTTTATTAATGTTGCTAATGTAATTATCATTAAATATTATTAATATATCAGTAGTGATATATGCACTGATATGCCACTGGGAGAATAAATGAGAAAACAATAAAGGCTTTGCATCAATTTGTAGATTTGAGAGCGTAGAGCTATTCCCTAGTGCAGGAATTTTTGTATTGTGTTTGTAAAAGAAAAAATGTTCCTTTCTCAAAGTCTGCTAAAGAGAATGAAGTCAAGAATAGAGTACATTGGATGGAAACAACTGTTTTCTTTACCATGAACACTGACTGCTGCCAAAGAAAATATTGAAAAGATGATACTACATAGTAATAAACAAGTTTCTGTGCTTCTCTCTCTTTTTTTTTTTTTTTTTGTAAAATACAATTTACCTAGAGTGGCATAAGCTGGAAGGATTTCTGAAAATTTTCCCTTACTGTTTTTCAAATTTTTTTTGTCAATAATCAGCAAAGCTTCACTACTTATTAAGAAAGAACTATGTTTATCCTTTAAGTAATACATGTATTCTCTAAGAATTCAGCTCCTATCAGTCTGTTGATAGCTGCATTTATGAGCCAATTAAAAATCCTAAATACTTGCTTCTGATATTAGCTACAGGGAGTACACATTCATAAAGATATGTTCTTGCAGTGTAATTTCCTCTTTCTTATTAATCACCTTTCTGAGCTCCTTGTTTGCCAGACTTGGGCTGTATTTTTGTATTTTCTAATCAGTGAAATGCACTTCCTGAAGAAAATAGCTTGTTGCTGTTTCTGCATAGCAAGAAAGCACAGTTGCTTGGTGCTTTCAACCAGCTCCCACTGTGATACGATAAGACATGTTTAAACATGTAATCATAATCTCCAGAGGTTAGCTAAGGCTGGCTTCAGACTTAAAAATCTCATCATGGCAATCTAGGAAGGGACCAGGTTCTGGGAAGAAATTTGCATAAATTTCTTAATAATCACTAGCCTTATTTCTCCAATCGTCCCTCAAACCAAGTTTCTATTACCTCTGTAATGACACACAGAATGAAAATAAGCCGTTGATGTATTCAGAAAAACAAAGGCTTCACAATTTGTATACATGGAAAGAGATATTAGTTTCCTTGAGCAATATTGATACAGTGTACTCAGACAACAAAATATGTAGGACGGAGTGTTTAGGTCATATAGCATCATATTGAAAAATAATTAAAATCATAAAATCACAAACATTTAGATCTGGAAAACATCTCTTACACTGTCATCATTCAATGCCTTTATTTTCAGAGAAGGAAACAGGGCTCACAAGGTAAATTGATTTATTTAAAATCACACAGCTAGTCGAAGACAGATCTGGGGCTAGAAATTTAGGTCTTTCAAATAGTCCAACATTTCTTTTGTGCATGCAATGCAGAGGGTTGACAAGACAAGTCATGAGTGAATGGAGGCTCATTCACTAGCCAAGTGATTCATGGCGATACCTGTAGGCAAAGCTATTCATTGATTTGCAACAGACATTGCAGAGGAACTTGAAAAAATACTGATCTCAGAACTTATTCACTTGAATTCAATGTAACAAATGCTTATGGAGAATTTGTGAAGTCACAGAGACAGGGAATTTTGGTACTTTTTTTTTAGCATCTAATAAAATCCTGGAGGATATTTTCATGGAAGCCACACCATGGCCTCTGCATATTTTAATTTGCATATATTCATCATCAGGCGATAGAGAGGGAGAGGAGCATTTCAATTTTTGTGAGAAGAAATGGAAAGGACAGCAGGTAAAAGGTAGACTAGGTCTCTTCTGCATCTAAACTAGACGTCAATTTTTGTTTTGTTTTTTTCTCTATTCCCAATTTTCTCTTCCCTTCCTTCCTCTCTTCTTTCTTTCTCCAGGGCTTCTCAGGTTTCAGGTATTTTTTGTCTTTCTTTTTTGAGGCTCTAAATACATAAAAATTAAAAAGTGACAAATCTAGATATAAATGTTTTCACTTAAAAAATTGACAATTTTCACACACATGCAGCAATATAATTGCACTATTCATAAGATAATTATAATATTTTAAAAGAGTTATTTCAGTGCACTGTGATCTGAAATAATGCACAAGCGTCAAATTGTTAAAAGGCTGCCCTCTCTCTAACCTGAGTTTCTAACCTCTTGCTAACCTGTCTTATGTGAGAAGCCAGAAGCTTAAATTTGAAGTCTTTTGTGTGCACGTCAACTGAGTACCCTCCTCCCTCTGCCTCTCCCCTCTCCCATCTTAATAATCACTATATAATTAATAACCACTTAACAGTTTCCCTTTCTCCTATTGTCTGTCCCCACACACGGCAGAGCCTTGTCAAGAAGCTCAAGTTCAAGGCCACTCTTAGGCCCTCTGTCTAGATTGCAGAGGTAGGGAGGTGGGGACTGCATACCAAAATAAGAGTTTACTCAAGGAAACACCAACAACTATTTCAAGGGAATAAAATCTAACAGCAAATCAAGTCAAAGAGTAAATGGGTTAAGTGATATTATTTTGAACCCAGACACAAACCTCAAGTTGAAATTTGAATGACAGTCCAAGGTGTGGGCTGAGCAGGGCAGTGATTGAAATTAGAGCAGGGCACGTTAGACACTGGAGTTTGCTGTGCAAACTCTACAAAGGGAGACTAGTCTTTTCAGCCCATTTTCTTTTCTTTCTTTTTTTAAAATTTTGTCTGGGCTGGGTCTTTCTTGGGGCCCACCGTCTCAATAGTTGCAGCGCTCCGGTTTCTCTAGTCATAGCATGTGGGCTTAGTTGCTCCACAGCATACAGGATCTTAGTTCCCCAACCCGGGATTGAACTCTATCCCCTGCACTGAAAGGTGGATTCTTAACCACTTCCCTGGACTGCCAGGGAAGTCTTTGCCTATTTTTATAGCCCCTCTGGCATCAGACTTAAAATGTCATTATGACAATTTTTCCATCATGTTGAATCTGAAGGCAGAGAAGTTTGGTTCACTGGGGAGACCAGAGTTGGAAGAAAAATATGGATAAAGCCATTCTCTAATCTTTTACTTCTCTATCTCAAAACTAACAGTCATTTTTCAATACTCAAGAGCTGATTATCTAAAATTCTCTCTGCATCCACACACTAGACATTTGCTCTCATTGCTTCTCCACCAGCTTAAACATGGGAAGAAAAGAGGGAAAAATCCAAACCAGTTAGAATTTGGCTTGGTAAGAAGGCTAGGAAAACCATTTAGTTATAATCATTTTTTTTAATTACCTTGATTTCATTTCACCATTATCACTGGCTTCATTAAGCCAAATGTTTGAGAACTGGCAATTGCATACGTTTTACCTGGATAAGGGATTGTGTAAATTGGTAACAGCCACTTCTTATGTATAAGTCTCAGTCTAGGACTGCTAGCTTCCTACTAGGATTCTATCCTTGAAATTTCATGCAAAACTAGTATGTCTGTACATTTTCCTGGGGTGATTGTCTACAGATTCCATTAGATCCTCAAAACAGGTCTGTGACCTTAAAAGTATAAAAATATTTTGTTGTTTTATAGCTTCACATTCATTCCCTGCCCTAAGCAACCTTCTTCCAGGTCAAAAGACAATTTACTTTGTTCATTTTACATGTGTCAAACATCAAAATGGCCCTACACCAGAAAGAATATACCATTAAAAACAGTCTCTTCCACATAAGCTTGTTATATAAGGCATAATGAGCACAGCTGGCTTGCAGCCCCAGGCTGGGACCAGACCAGATTGTTGGAAAACACAAACTGGAGTAGCTGGGGCTTCTGTACAGTTTTCCAGGAAAGTTGAAGTTCAAGTCCTGGTTATTTTTCAGTCGTTAAGTTCTGTCTGACTCTTTGTAACCCATGGACTGCAGCATGCCAGGCTTCCCTGTCCTTCACTGTCACCTGGAGTTTGCTCCGTCTCATGTCCTGATTACCATGCTTTAATTCTGTCCTGTAAAACTATAGGGCAGGAATAGGAAAAGGGATCTAAGTTTGAGTTTCAAGCAGACTTTCCCCAAAGAGAGGGAGGTGCGCATTTTTCCTTGTCATAAGCACCAAGTCTTTGAGTCTTCTCCAATGAAAGACAAAATGGAAGATGTTCCCTATCCATCTTAAATGACTTAACGATGGTCCTGCCCATAGGCAGAAGGATGGACCAAACGACACCCCCCTCAGGATCTCTTAATTTCCAGCATCCCGTGAAGCAGAGATTTCTATTTTATATTCCTTCAATCTACCTTGAAAATAGCCAGAAAAGACATCTTGTTACAAGAATCCAAAATCTGTCTCCAGGCAGGTGTCTGGGTCTTGAAGGGCTGACTGAGTGGTCCCTCCATTCTGTCAAATGCACTTAGGTAGGACACTTTTCTTGTACTTTAACTGCCTTTCAGTGCCCGACCCTTTGTCTAGATTACTGTTTTCAGCCAGCCTGATGTTTGGCTGACTCCTAGGGTTCTGGTAACTACATTTGGAAGGGTATATCTGAAAATGGAGAAGGCCATATAAGTTGTACTTAGAAGTATATACATTCTAAAAACTTCATGAGACACATCTGTCATTCCTGGATACCAAAGTGATTTTATAGATCATGTAATTGCTCTGAACACCCTCTCTTTTCAACCCTCACTTTTGAACTTATAGCTGTTTCATTTATTACAGCTATTTGGATCATTTAAAATTATTCCACTTTTCTTCAGGTGATGTATGTTGTGTTTATAAGTCCATTTTGACATCTTATTCCATTTCTTCCACCAAAAAAAAAAAAAAAAAATCTCAGCCCTACAATCTGAGTGGAGGCATCATTTACAGCTAGAGAGGCATATCTTGAAAATGCATTACCTTAAGATAGTAGGATTCATCATATCTGAGTTCATATGTCTGATAGCCAAAGAGCCCCATTTCATTTCAAAAGAAAAATTGCTTCTGTCAGTGTAAACAGAATGCATTATCCTCTTTTAATAACCATTCTTAAGTATGCTGCTGTATTACTTTTTCACAGCTGTATTCCAATAAGCTGTAGAGTAATTGCCAGTTCTCTTATCTAATAGGTTCATTATTCTTTTGCCATAATTGCAGCCATTAAGTGTTCAATTGTTAAATTTCCACTCCTACGTTTACTTAGTGTTATATTTTATAATGGGGCATGTCATTACAGCACCCCAATGACCATGGCTGTTGTTCAAAGTATTTCTAAAAGTCAATGAGATCTCTGTGAAATATGTCTTTATTTTCCATTTGTTCAGATATCCCCCCTTCATCCTGCTCCATGACCTTCTTTTCCCTTTGCAGACCTCCTAAATAGGCTCTTAGAAATTGGTAGATTTTACTTGAAGTTTAAGGACCTGACCTAGGCTGAGAGACATAAAGCTAAGCACTCAATGTCTATGAGCACCATTTTTTTTACTCTAATGCCATGATTCATATATAACAAGGTGAAGAAGCAAAGATTTCACTAAGGAAATGAACACTTATGACTTAATGCTTTTTTCAAGAGCTCTGATTTATGTTTTATCATGTTCAATTTGTGGGGCTTTTTCATCAAATGAAAGACACATCGGTCGGAGGTTATAGGATTGTTAACCCTGGTCTGCCGCATTCATGGTAATAAAGCAAATGTCTTCCCTTTATTGCCTGACATTTCCAGATGTCCCACAACCTCGGGTCAAGGTTCACCTATTCCATCTGATGCAATGGACTGCATTACTTTGGGGAGTTATGCTGGTGAAAAATGGGTAGGGAAATGGTAAGATATTTTAACTTAATCACTGTGTACAGTCCAATGTCTCCTGACTTGTTTGGCTTTGTTTATTTGCTTTGGGGTTTCAGAATAAGGCTAAAAGTTATTTATAAGACAATTTGTGTTTCTTAAATACTCAAAGATTAACCACAAACTTTGATCTAAGTCATATTTCATTTTTAAAGACTTTTCTAATCTTCTATTCATCAGTTAATCATCCTTTTCAAGGTAATTTTATTTTACTTCTATTCATTGTATTAGCTTTTATTTTCTTCAGAAGTTGAAAATAATTTTTACAGCCAGTGGGTTAGCATTGTAATTTTGTCAGACTCATTTTAGCTCTATATTCTTTCAGGAATCTTCTATGATTTTGAGTACATTTTGGATTTTGGTAAAACAACAAAAGCCTTTTTAATAACATTGCTCATGGCATTAGATGTGGTTATACCCTTCACACCACAAACACTATTATCCACATATCTACTTCCTTCTTGCCTCAATATTAGTAAAAATAATAGCTACATTTGTGAGCATTTACTCTCATCCTGTCTCTGTATTATATGATTATTTATATTTATATTCTTTCATTTAATCCCTATGAGATAAATACATTTATTATTTACATTTTACACATGAGGAAATTGAGTCTAGAGACGTTAAACAACTTGCACAAAGTTACAGCTAGTAACTGAGTCTAGAGCTCCCCACCCCCCCGCCATTTTACTTCTACTCAATATTATTATTAAGAGAGTATTGCTATACTAGTGAAAAAAATTATACGTATTAATGAAGCAGCAAATGGAAAACAACTCTTGAGAATTCTGCCACCACTCTAGGAAGATAGTTTGGAAACTTACTAAAAGTTACAGAGCAAAAGAGATATCCAAGACAGAATTTTTCTGCCCTCAGTTTTCCTACACAGTAAGACTGTTCACAGAATAGATTAAAGAAAATAACTGCAAAATTGACCTTAGAGTGGCTTATAGTTTATAGTCCCATCAATGCTCCTTAAAAAGAAAAAAGTAGGTACAACTTCTTTAGCATAGATACATCCATCCTCAAAAGTCTATCCGAATATCCAGGCATTTCTGTCTTTCACATATCGTTCATATAAATTTTGTAGTAAGACTTTAGATATAATTTTATTGCTAATGAATAAAACTGAATAAGACTTCTTTTTCTTTTCCCTGGCTACACTGGCTTTGCAACATTCCCAAAAGAGAACATTTGCTGTTGTCAACAAAGCAGTCCGTTTTGTCAGTTAGGGAAGAGATATATGGAGTGGGATGGTATTATTTGGACAATCACTTTCTTCCAAAGCAATACAGTAAATGTACCTTATTTTGCTCATTTATTCACAACACAATGGCCAAGATGGGAAAAAAAGAGCGCAGCATACTTTGGAGTCGATAAGAAAGCCATAGAGTGTGATTAACAGAAAGAGACACACTACTTGATGAAGAAAAAGACATCATCGGAGAAGAATGACTACAACGGCTGCAAGGATAACTGGAGAGGGAGGGAAAAGATAAGCGTCCCCATGTCTGAAAACAGATTTCTTACCAGTCTCATTAGGCAGGTAATCTTTTCACGGTGCCATATTACAGAAAATGGTTAGCTACAAAAAAATAGAAGTCACAAAAGATTTGCCAATCATAAAATGGCTATCATTAGAGTTTATTTGGTGCAAGATAAAATTGGCTGATCAACTCCTTGAAATTTTTTTAAAAGACTGAGTATAAAGTGGTTTTTTTTTTTTTTTAAAGTGTGTGTTTTCTGCTCAAATTCTCTTCATTTTTGAAAGGCACAAAGAATTGACATAACTAAAGAAAATACATACAAAATCCATCACTCTACCTAGTATAATACATTTAAAAGTGTCTGTCAGATCTTGAGAGTTTGCTCCAGTAACAAACCTTGTGCTAATAAGTGGCAGGGATTGGCAAAAATTACTGTTTTCAGATATATATGTATGAAGATTATAAATGGTGAAACAGAGAAAGAGATCAAAGAGTGATTTCCCCCCCTGTTTTATAGAAACATTGAATGATTTAAAGACCTCTCATATCCTGCTTCTTAAAAGAAAAAAAATACATAAATAGGAGATATTTGAAGAGATTTAGAAAGTGTAAACTGAATCTCTCTATTAGATGGAAAACTAACTCAGATGTGATTCCACTCTCTAAGTCTAATCCAATCCAGCAGTCATAGAAAGATTCATGGTGCCAAAACATCGTAAGAGCAGTGCAAGAAGCCCCTGGAGAAAAAGAGTATTCTGGGGCTGTAAAGGAGCAGGAAAGCACCTAGAGTAGAAACGGAGCAGGCAGGCGGGGAAAGTTTTCTTATAGTGCATTTTGTTTGACATTATATTGCCCTTTGTAGAGCAAAATCTCAGCGACTTTAACCCTACTAACTGGGTATTTTGTTTACTACGCTTTCTAGATATTAGTCAACATTGCCTCTGAATAGTGAACTTGGTGATAGCGATTGTCATCTTTTCAGTTGATTTGTATATATATAGTTATTACGTGGTGTGTGTAATTGTCGATTGAAATGTTTTAAAACAACTGCACTATTACTAAGATGTTGGATGTTTTGTGTTTTTTTGTTTTTCCCTCATGCCATGCAGCTTGTGGGATTTCAGTATCGTGATAAGGGAATGAAACAGACAATGGCACTGAAAGTGTCGAATCATAACCACTAGACCAGCAGGGAACTCCCTATTAGGAAGGTTTTGAAAGAAAACTTATTGAGTACACAAAAAGGCACAGAAACAGAGAAACATGGAATAAACTAGAGATTCAGGTCAGCTCAGTCGCTCAGGCGGGTCCGACTCTTTGCAACCCCGTGAATCGCAGCACGCCAGGCCTCCCTGTCCATCACCAACTTCCGGAGTTCACTCAGACTCACGCCCATCAAGTCAGTGATGCCATCCAGCCATCTCATCCTGTCGATCCCTTCTCCTCCTGCCCCCAATCCCTCCCAGCATCAGAGTCTTTTNGGTCATACCTGAATGGTCTAGTGGTTTTCCCTAGCATTGTAGCATTATAAGCCTTCCTCAAAAAAACAAGAAAAATCCCAAATAAATGACCTAAACTACCACCTAAATTACTAGAAAAAGAACAAACAAAACCTATAGTCAGAAGAAGAAAGGAAATAATAACAACCAGAGAGGAAGTAAAATAGAGATTAAAAAATAAAAAATAATAAATCAAACCAAGAGCTGCTTCTTTGAAAGGGTAAACAAAACTGACAATCCTCTGGTCGGGTTCACTAAGAATAAAATCGAGAGAAATTAAATAAGCAAATAAGCAAAATAGGAAATGAAAAAGGAGAAATATCAACCAATAGCATATAAATACACACACACAAAAAAAGAGAATTCTATGAACAGCTGCATACCAACAAATTCAACAACCTAGAGGAAATGGACAACTTTCTAGAAAAATATAGCCCACTGAAACTGAAAGCAGAAGAAGCAATTTAAATAGACCTATAACTGGAAGTTAAATAGAATATGTAATTTATAAAACTTCCCACAAACAAATATGCAGGACCAGATGACTTCACAAGTGAATTCTACTAAACACACAAAGAACTTTTAACAATGCTTCTCAAGTTCTTCCAAAAGACTGAAGAGGAGAGAATACTCCCAAAGACATTCAATGAAGCTACAATCATCCTGATACCAAAACCAGACAAAGATACCACCAAATAAAAGAAAATTACAGGCCAATATCTTTGATGAATGTAGATGCAAAAATTCTCAACAAAATATTAGCAAACTAAATCCAACAACACATAAAAAGATCATACACCACAACCACATGGGATTCACCCCAAGTTCACAAGGATGGGTCAATATACACAAATAAATCAATGTGATATACCACATCAACAAAAGAAAAAACAAAAACCGCATGATCATCTCAATAAATGCAGGGAAAAGATTTGACAAAATTCAACATCCATTCATGATGTAAAAAAAAAAAAACTAGAAAATCATCCTCTATATGTTTAAGGAAACAACAAGAAAGATATTAATACTATACACTGCAGTGAACAATATCAGTAAATCAGCATATGTTAGCACACATGAAAAAATGTATTTGCTATAAGCTAGTGGAAAAGCAGCCACACTCATGTTCCTTGAAATGCAAGTACTTCTTACCAGACACCTGCTGAAAAACATTCCTCCCATCATTCTACTCTAAAGAAGAATCTGAAATTATTGTGTATGCAACAAAAGCTGAAATGTAGATGGAAATATTCATGTTTTGTTTTGTTTTTTTTTAATCTTGAAAGTTAACCACATTGTTGCATGGCCTCATTTGTAAATTCAAGATTTAAAAATAATTTTTTTTCTCAATTTGACTGAGTGGAGGTAAAAAGGGCAAAAGTATTAGAAAATTTTTTTAAAAACTAAGAGTATTAGCTTTAAATCTACTTCAGAAAATAGATATGATCCTTTTCAAGAAATACTCAAAGCTTTGGTTTGCTTCAGTAAAACTGCATTATCACAATAGACCAAATTTTCAAATTCATGAGTTGGAGTTATGTTTTGTACCTAATTGGCTTAGTTTAGTTAGCTTGCTACCACTACAGAGGAATGTATAATAATCATTGATGCCAGTATCTTCCTCATAGATAGGACCCTATCCTGGCAGAATGGGTGAAATGATACCTTGTTTCTCCCCTGACTCTAAAAGTAAGTATCTGTTGTAAAAGTGCAGTACGACGATCATAGTTACTGACAGCACTGCTGATAATCAACAACACTGAGAAATAGTGTGTCATTTCAAATGTCTAAAATTTAATTACTAAAATTTTTAACATTTAAATTGCAACAATTTCATTTTCATAAAATTTTGATTTTATTCTTATAAAGCAATTCATTTTACTAGGATGAAGTTAACATCTGGCCTCAACTTTGGCTATCTGTGTGCTTAATTGTGTCTGACTCTTTGCAACACTATGTAGCCCCTCAGGCTCCTCTGTCCATGGGGTTTTCCAGGCAGGAATACTGGAGCGGATTGCCATTTTCTTCTCCAGGCGATCTTTCCGACGCAGGGATCGAACCCATGTCTCCTGTGTCTCCTGCATTGCAGGCAGAGTTTTTACCTGCTGAGCCATCTGGGAAGGTTGAATATTGATTTTGTAAACCCTACTGAAATGTACATTTGGTATATTTCCAGAATATAGCTTAAAGAAACTCCTGAACGTGTGCATCCAGAAACGTGTTCAAAATTGGTTATTGCAGCTCTATTCATAATTTAAAAATTGGAAACACAAACACCTATCACCATTAAATTGAATAAATAAATTTTGCTCTATTCATACAATCGGATATTACTTAGAGATGATAACAAATGAGATAGCATGTTAACAGGGATGAATATTATAAATATAATTTTAGTGAAAAAATCAAGTTCCTGAAGAATGTATAGTATAACTCCATCCACGTAAATAACCAGACATAGTCAGACATTATGAGGAAGACAAGGAAGACACATGCATTATTTCTAAAAGAGCAAGGAAAGAATAATACCCAGTTCTGAACTCTGTGTACCTTTGGGAAAGAGGCAGTGGAATAGGATAATCAAGAAGCACTTAGGAGATAAGTGTTGATTTAGGTGATGGATTCATGGTTTACCATATCATTATGAAAAGGGATAAAAATAGCTATCTCTGCACAGAATGATCATAGTAGTGTGCCATGAACCAAGAATTGTGACTAACACAGTTCTGTGCACCTGGGACCTATGAGAAGAAGCAACAAAGTCAGGGAATGGTTATCACCTGCAAATCAAGGTAGTATTTCCTGACCTTGGCTACCAATGGTTCATGAGAGAAGGGGCCACGATTGGGAGTCTCTGAGGTACTGGCAACATTCCAGTTTCCAGTTTAGATGGTGGTTATATAAGGATTCACTTCATAATTATTTAGTAGATAGCACTTTTAGATTTCTTATATTTCCCTGTATGTATAAAATAATCCATGATTTTTAAAAGGCAAAGGCAAACACATACACACAGACACACAAACAAATGCAACGATGCATTCATATTACATATTCACTTGTGTATATTAAACGCACAGAGGTAAGTTTTGGTGGGAGTGGTCAGTGGCACTAGTCACTGGGGATGGGGAATCAGGAGTCAGCAAATCTGTTTCTGATAGGTTAACGGTTTTATAGGTCTTCTTGTACTCCATCTCTGTAACTGATGAGTGTGGAAAGACACCCGTATGCTTAACGCCAAGGCTCAGAACAGCCTCACTGGACTCACTTGATCTGCCTGAACATTTTGATTATGAAAGGTAAATTACATTACACATTCTCACAGTAATTTTCCTCTGCTGAACTAAAGCAACAAAATTTCCACAAGAGTCAGCATTGCCTTATAGATCATCTTTGCCAGTTTACTCCATCATTTACTATTTTTATCAGTCTATTGCCAATGTACTTCATTAAAATTTATCATTTCTTAAGGCCAATTTTGGAAAAGAAAATAAATCAACCATAAGTCCACCAAACTAACATAACTCTATTGTGCACATTTTCTTTCTACTCACATACATATTTTGAAACAGATGCAATCATAATGTACCCTGTGTTTTAATTCAGCTTTTTTTCTCTTAACATCACAGTGGAAACATTTTTCCTTGTTTTTCAAGGTCTTCATAATTATAATTTTAATGGCTGAATAATATTCCATAGACTTAATGTTCTGTAATTTACTAAACAATTTCACAACTGTTTTATACATATATCGTTTCTCGGAGACACGTTTGCAGTTATTATTATAAAGCTGCTACAATGAATATTTTCTTGTATGTAGATGTTTTGCTGCTGCGGAATTATTTCCTTAGGATACATTCCCCAGGGTGAGATTCTGGGTTAAGGGCTATGACTTTCTACAGTTGTTGCTTTGTGTTTCCATATTGCTTTCAAGAGAATCATACTAGTTTACAGTTGTCATCAGTAATGTACCAAAGTGCCAATTTGAATGAAAGCAGCTGCCATTTGTGGGATTAATCATTGCTGCTATCAGAAATTCTTTCCCCAAGATAGAAATGTTTGACTCTTTGCTTTTCTTTCTTTTTAAAAAATTAAAACTTCCCAAATTCTGGCTTGTCCAAAGTTTCTTCACCAGCAAGACTGATCACTATAGAAGTTTCAGTTAGGCACAACTTAATGGACAGTCACGCAGGCTTTCCCTCTCTACCAATTGCCATTTCTTCTGTAACAGGAATGCATACTGGTTGAAACCAGGCAGAAATATATAAGGAATCTGAATTGCCTGAGGTTCCCACTTCACTCAAATATATCTCAGTAGTTTCTTGAAGATATTTTTAAGATCTTCATTCNCAACTTAATGGACAGTCACGCAGGCTTTCCCTCTCTACCAATTGCCATTTCTTCTGTAACAGGAATGCATACTGGTTGAAACCAGGCAGAAATATATAAGGAATCTGAATTGCCTGAGGTTCCCACTTCACTCAAATATATCTCAGTAGTTTCTTGAAGATATTTTTAAGATCTTCATTCCCAAATGGACTTTCTATTACACTGGATAGCTTGCTTGTGTGTGTGTGTGTGTGTGTGTGTGTGTTAGTTGCTCAGTCATGTCTGTCTCTTTAAATCCCATGCACTGTAGCCCACTAGGCTCCTTGTTCATGGAATTCTCCAGGCAAGAATATTGTAGTGGGTAGCTATTCCCTATACCAGGGGCTCTTCCCGACCCAGGGATCGAACCTGGGTATCCTGCATCGCAAGCAGATTCATTATCATCTGAGTCACCAGGGAAGCCCAGCATGCTTATATATCTCCCTAAATCTTGGGCCTTTACCTTATCTCTGCTGCCTTCATCATGTTCTGTTTCTGTTTTAATTTTTTTTTTTAATCAAGCATTTCTTTTCAAAAGAGTTCTTTCCTACCAGTCATTTGACATGGGCAGGAGCTGTTTGAAATTAAAGTCCTGTCATTGTTATTTTCTGTCACCTGCATTTCCAAAACACAAGAATTAGAGACTAGAACAGTGATGCATTAAGTAAGCCTAGCCCTAGACTCCTGCGTTCCAGTGGAAGCCCCATCTACTGTCATTCTGGTGAACTCAACAAGCCATTCCAGGGCTTATCCAAAACACCCCATCAATGAATCCACATGCCTGCTAGGGGAACATAGAGAGAAGACACTAAAATTGACACCAGAAATTCACAGGCAATTTTACCCTCTTCTCTAAGGTTAACTCATAAGTGTATATTCTTCCATATTCTCTTGTTTTATTCTTCCAAGCTCTTTTTGCATAGTTTCTGCTTCCAGAGTTTATACCTGGACTTGTAATTCATCCAGAGACCCTAAAGAAAAGAGCAGTTCCTTCATAAATAAATCCCAGGGACCAAGTTCTTCTTAAACCCTGGAAAGAGGAGTCTCCCAAAGACCAAACATTTCCAAAAGGAATGGCCCCTATAAAGTATTTAAACCACCCCCACTGCTTTCAGACTTCCATGGATATTTGGAAAGAAAGTGTTAGTTGCACAGTCGTGTCCAACTTTTTGTGACCTCATGGTCTGCTCTTGGAATTCTCTAGGCAAGTGAGTTGTCGTTGCCTTCTCCAAGGGATCTTCCCAACCCAGGGATAGAATCAGAGTCTCCTGCACTGCAGGTAGATTCTTTACCATCTGAGCTACGAGGGAAGCAGGCAATGGGTATCTAGCTGGGTATATTTGTCCAGACTAAAATTTTACCTTCAGAAATTTCACAGGTCACAACAGAAAAACACTACATCTGTGAGCCAGTGGAAGAGCTGAGATATCTATTCAAAAGACAGGCATCATTAACAGATAAGGTTCATGGCAAATAGATGGGGAAACAATGGAAACAGTGGCTGACTTTATTTGGGGGGCTCCAAAAATCACTGCAGATGGTAACTGCAGCCATGAAATTAAAAGATGCTTGCTACTTGGAAGAAAAGCTATGACCAACCTAGACAGCGTATTAAAAAGCAGAGACATGACTTTGCTGACAAAGTTCCGTCTAGTCAAAGCTGTGGTTTTTCCAGTAGTCATGTATGGATGTGAGAGTTGAACTATAAAGAAAGCTGGGTGCGGAAGAATTGATGATTTTAAACTGTGGTGTTGGAGAAGACTCTTGAGAGTCCCTTGGACGTCAAGATCCAACCAGCACATCCTAAAGGAGATCAGCCCTGGGTGTTCATTGGAAGGACTGATGTTGAAGCTGAAACTCCAAAACTTTGACCTTCTGATGCGAAAAGCCAACTCAGTGGAAAAGACCTTGATGCTGGGAAAGATTGAACGTGGGAGGAGAAGGGGATAATAGAGGATGAGATGGTTGGATGGCATCACTGATGCTATGGACATGAGTTGGAGTAGCCTCCGGGAGTTGCTGATGGACAGGGAAGCCTGGAGTGCTGCAGTCCATGGAGTCTCAAAGAGTCAGACACAACTGAGCAACTGAACTGAACTGAACTGAACTGAAAGTGATAAAGTGGGCAGGCTCCTATTTGGAGCCTTTATGGTACTTGAGGCTTCTTTTGTCTCCTTGACTGATATGGTTCTTGACAATTGTCTGGCTCTTGATTGCCTTCTGGTAGAACAAAGCAGAGTGCATTCATAATTTTAGCAGAGGCAATGTTATCTCCGTTGTCTGGTCAACAGTTAAGGAGGCCAAAATTGATCCTGGTTCCTTTCCTGTGTGCTTAGTAACTCAGTCATATCCGACTCTTTGCGACCCCATGGACTATAGCCCATCAGGTTCCTCTGTTCATCGAATTTTCCAGGCAAGAATACGGGAGTGGGTTGTCATTTCCTTTTCCAGGGGATCTTCCTCACCCTGGGATTGGTTCCTTCCCTTTAATGGCTATTGTTGTTCTCCATTTTAGCCCTTAGTTCAGTTCAGTCACTCAGTCGTGTCCGACTATTTGCGACCCCATGAATCACAGCACGCCAGGCCTCCCTGTCCATTACCAACTCCCAGACTTCACTCAGACTCACGCCCATTNCCAACTTCCTTTTGATTAGGATTAGAGCAGTACATCTCTTTCCATCCCTTTTATTTTAATCTATTGGTATATTTATTTTTAAAATAGGTTTCTTATAAATGTTGTAGTGAGGTCCTGTTCTTTTTTATCCAATCTTAAAAATTTCTGTATTTTAACTAGGTTGTTTTAGACCATTTATACATAACAAGGGACTTCCCAGGTAGCGCTAGTGGTAAAGAACCCACCTGCCAGTGCAGGAGATGTCAGAGATACAGGTCCCATCATTGGGTCAGGAAGATCCCCTGGAGGAGGTCACGGCAACCCACTCCAGTATTCTTGCCTAGAGAATCCCATTGACAGAGGAGCCTGGTGGGCTACAGTCCATAGGGTCACAAATAATTGGACATGGCTGAAATGACTTCGCACATACTTAATATGACTATTGATATGATTGAACTTAAATTTATAATTTTGCCATTGGTTTTCTATTGGTCCCATGTGCTATTAGGTCCTCTTGTCCTCTTTTTTTGACTCATTTTGTGTCAAGTACTATTTATTATGAATTGTATTATCTTTACTAGCTTATTATCTATATCACTACTTCATTTTTATTAGTTTCTTTGGGGTTCATTGTGTATATCCTTAACTTATCACTGTCTGTCTTCAAATAATATACTAGTTCACTTATAGTATAAAACCCAATAGCAATATACTTCCTTCTCACTTCTCTTGACCTTTATGTTACTGTGTCATGATACTTTTACTTCTACACTGCTCTAAACCACACAATACATTGTCATTATTTTTGCTTTATATTGTCCATTATCTTTTAAAACAACCTTATAAATTAAGAAGAAAGCCTCTTATATTTATTCATGAATTTTGTTCCCAGTGCTTTGCATTTCTTTTTGTAGATCTAGATTTTCTTCTGATATAATTTTTCTTTTGTATGATGGACTTCCTTTAATATTACTTGTAGTCCAGAAGTGTCGGTGATGAATTATTTTACCTTTTGTTTATTGGGAAAAAAGTCTTCATTTTGCTTTTGTATTTGAAAGTTATTTTCACTATTTATAGTTTTTCAGGTTGGTAGCTTTTTCCTTCATTACTTTGAGGTGTTATTTCACTGACTTCTGGCTTGCATTGTTTCTGGGAAGTCCTTGTCCACCATGTCTGTGTTCCTCTGAACATTTTTTTTTTTTCCCCTCTGATTCCTTTGAAGATTTTCTCTTTGGGTAAGTTAATTATGATATACCTTGAACCTTGATTTTATTTCCTTCATGTTGTCTTCTGCTTGGAGATTGTTGACCTTGAATTTATGGATTCATAATTTTCATCTATTTTTGAAAAAAAAGTCATTATATCTTTAAATACATTTTGTCCCATCCTGTTCTCCACCTCCACCCCAAGTGTTCATTTACACAAATATTTCTGTGTTTTTAGGGAAGAGGGAATCTTTCCCTGTGTTTCATTTTAGATCATTTCTGTCTTCACAGATTGTTTTGTCTGCTCACTGACTAATCTCTCCTTTCCTAGTGTCTAATGTGATGTTAATGCCATCTAGTGTATTTTTCATTTCAGACGTATTTTTCATCTCTATGTGTTTAATTTGGGTCTTTTGAAAAATGCTTTTCATGTCTCTCCTACACGCTACGCTTTCCTCTATCTTCTTGAACATGTACAATATGTTTATAGTAGCTGTTTTAGGGACTGCATGTGCTAATTATTTCCTGGGTAATTTCTGGTTCCTCTTCTTATTGATCAACTATCCTCCATATGAGATATATTCTCATGCTTCTTTGCATCCCTGGTATTTTTTAAATGAACAAAAGACATCATGATTGTATGTTGTTGGGTTATGCATTCTTTTAATTACTTTAGATTTTCCTCTTGAAATGGACTCATTGCTTGGAATGTTTAGCCCCCATCTATGGGATCGCACAGACACGACTGAAGTGACTTGGCAGCAGCAGGAGCAGCAGCAGGCAACACCTAGTTGTCTGTGCTCTCCCAAGTGCCTGGCCCAGTGGTCCCCGTGTCATAGGTTCCCTGGTCCAGTTGGTGGCAGTGAGGGCCACTCCTGAGGCTGTGCCGTGATGGTGACACTTTGTCCTGCTTCTTGCTGTCTCGCGTTCCCTGGCCTCAGTCACATGGGGTGACTAGTGTCCTGGCGAAAAGTCAGGCGCACCCCTACTGGTCTCCAGCGCACATCTTAGCTCTCTCCTTTCTGGTATTCCACCCTTCTGGTTCTCGCTGGCGTCGCCTCCTTGAGCCTCAGCTGTTTCCTCACCTCAAGACTCCCCTGACTCTGCCTGGGTCCCCCTTCTGGCGCCGTGGCCTTGAAACCTTCCCAACTGTCATCTGCGCAGCCGGCACACATCCCAAGTGTTTCCCACTCAGGCTCCTCGTTCTGTGCTGCCTGTTGTCCCACCGCTGAGCACCTTTGTCTCATGTCTTCTGTTTCTTCATTGTTTGAGGCTGGAGAGTCCACCTGGTTCTTCCTCGCTGTCATGCCAGAAGTGGATGTCTTCTGAGTTCCCCTGGCCTTCAGTCCTCCCTGGATGAATGCCCCTGGGCTCCTAGAGGAGGCCCGGGCAGAGCTGTTTACCTGCCGGGGAGTCTGCACAGGCTGGGCTCCAAGGTTCTGCTCTAAGGCACAGCATTCTTCAACTTGGAGCTGAAACCATGTGGGTGGGGGTTGTGGTGGGGGGTCCTGTCTACACCTCAGTGTGGTCTTCTCCTTGCTGCTTGCCACAGACCGCAAGGGCTGTAGGAGTCAGTGCCACCCAGACTTCCACCAGGGTTAGGACTGTGGGCTAGGGTTCAGGGGAGACCGCGCTCTGAGTGGTTACTGGGTGTCTTTCAAGTTCCAGACTCAGTTTAGAACCCAACCATCTTTCACAGAATTCTTTTTCCTGGAGACTATCTTTGGCCTTCTAAATAACTGACTCATGGCTACATTCTTTTAAAATATTTATTTAGTTTGATAAAACTTGATATCTAAGATGATGGAGCATTCTTTGGGTTATTTTCTACCATGATTTCCAGTTATAATAATTTTTTTAACCTGTTTACAGGGCTGCCTACAGAGGGAAGCTCTTCACATGGTTCCATGTAAGTAGCGCTTCTTGTGATGCCTTTGGAGAGGTACGTCTTTAAACTGAGTGATTTTTTCCACATCAGTTGAGTTGTGAAGTCTTGCTTACATATGAAGCCATGTGTCTTGCTGACTCTCCTTGTGGCCTGGCCTCAAGTCACACGAGGGCCCCATCACAGGTCAGGCGCAGCACCCTGTCAGTGGTGTGTGTCATTTCCCTCTGGTTTCTGGAGAACCAGTATGTAAAAAGAGGTAATTTCCTCCTTTCCTGAAAACCTTCTTCAGAGTCACCCTGACTACACTGTCCAGCAGGGGCCTGAGAACCAGTTGTTAGCCTGGGCCAAGCAGACAGCGCCTCCGTCCCAGGTTCCAGCAGTGACCAGTGTGCACTGTGGCCGTCATGGTGTCATGTCCAGACCCCAAGGACACCTCTTTGTGGCTGTGACTCTAGTTTTGCAAAACTACCTTGAAAGGATTCCTTTTAGATTTATCCTTAAGATGCCTTCATTTTTCTAAAAGTTTTCAGTGGCCTTGCTGGGAAGGCTGCTGTGGTCATGCTGGCAGCTGCTCTGTGCCCGTTCTGCTCCTCCGAGCCCCTTGCTCTGCCCTGTGGGGTGGTGCTGTCCTTCTGTTCACTTTCCAAGGCTTGGGAGGCAACATCACTGGTCACTGTGCTTGTTGGTGGTGAGATGGGGCTCTGCGGTGAAGCCTCTGACCTCATGAGCTCACATCCACTCATATCCAGCGATGGCAGGATAACTGGGAGCTGCCTTGATGACAAATGTGGGCTCCAAACTTGTTATCTGCCCTTTCTGGTGACCTTCACCACAGCTCCGAGTGGTCCTGAGCTCACCGGATCCGGATCAGAGAGCGCTAGAGCGCCACTGTGACCTTCCCGGGCCTGTCGCCAGCAGCCCCCTCAGGAGACATGAGAGACACAGATAAGGAGTCAGAGAGCACCGTGCACACGGGCGCTTTGGGCTGGTGGGTAACCGGATGAGCAGTATTTGAGAAAAGTTCTTAGGTTACAAATTGCTTGAGCAAAGACCTTGATGCATTTGTTCAGCAAATATTGACAGAATGCTTGTGATGGGCTGGGCATGCTTCTGGAATCACAGCTTTCTTTATTACATTCTCGTGGGGCCTATAAAACATACGAGTAAGAAGTGTGCCGGGTGGTGACGCTTGCCAGGGACGAACAGAGAAGAAAAAATTGGGGTCTGGAGGCAATGGGTATTCTGATGGGTGGTCAGAATAGCCCTGGGAAGGAGCATCTGAGCAGAGCCTTGGGGGAGGCTTCAGAGCCGGCCCTGTGGGTGGTGGAGGGGGAAGGGCTCCAGGCCTAAGGNGCTTGCCAGGGACGAACAGAGAAGAAAAAATTGGGGTCTGGAGGCAATGGGTATTCTGATGGGTGGTCAGAATAGCCCTGGGAAGGAGCATCTGAGCAGAGCCTTGGGGGAGGCTTCAGAGCCGGCCCTGTGGGTGGTGGAGGGGGAAGGGCTCCAGGCCTAAGGGAGCCAGAGCGTGAAGGGGCGGGGCTGGGGAGGAGGGCGAGGCAGACACATCTCTGTCCTTGACAGCTGTGCTGCTGAGCGTGGGAGCAAGGAGCTGGGTGGTCTTTTTTCCTCTGTGTATTGAATTGTTTCAGACTAAAGCTGTTATAATACCTGGTTCTTAGAGGACATCCAGATCCCTGCTGGCGTGGGACCAACTTTGTAACTGTGCAAATCTGGATCTAATTTTCACAGAAATCTCCAAGGAAAGGCTTGTGGAGCTCAGGCATATAAACAGCACCCTGTGTGTGCCGGGCCTCTCTCCCCTGGATTTTGCTGTTGCCCACATATCTACCCCGGCATGCAGGAAACATGGGGTCAGACCCGGCCACCAGTTCTGGACACAGCAGCATGCTTGGGTGGGGCGAGCTGGCCAGGCAATTCCCTGTCCGTGTGTGCACAGCCTGTGAGCCGAGTGTGGGCCCTGAGGACGCCAGCACCCCAGCAGGATGGTGGCTCCAGGAACTGTGGTTTATTTTGGGGCTCCCCTGAGGCTTGGCTAAGGCAAGGAGCAGGCTTTTCATAAAGCACCTGTCCCTCTTCTGTGGGTAGGGAGGGAGCCTTAGGAGCTCTGAGCTAGTTGGAACAGATAATGTCTGTCTCTGGTGAAGCCGCCTGCATCTTCCTGTGGGATCCAGGGGCTGACGAGCCAGAACGGAGCTCATCTGCCCCTGATGTTTCCCAGGGGACGGTGGTCCAGGAAGAACGCAGTTTTCCATTTGCACGTCTTCCGAGAACTTAGTACCATGGAGCAGCTGCAGATGGGCCTTTCTCTGTCTCTGTGCACTTGCGCTCAGACCCTGCTGGGCCCCTGACCCACTTTGTTCCACAGGCACTTGGCTCCTCGCAGGGCTGAAGACTGGGCCGACCGCTCTGCTGCTGCTATTGCTGCCAAGTTGCTTCAGTCGAGTCTGACTCTGTGCGACTCCATAGACGGCAGCCCACCAGGCTTCCCCTTCCCTGGGATTCTCCAGGCAAGAACACTGGAGTGGGTTGCCATTTCCTTCTCCAATGCATGAAAGTGAAAAGTCAAAGTGAAGTCACTCAGTCGTGTCTGACTCCAGCGACCCCATGAACTGCAGGCTACCAGGCTCCTCCGTCCATGGGATTTTCCAGGCAAAAGGAATTCCTTAAATTCCTTTTAATTCCTAAAATTCCTTACAAGGAATTAAGGAATCATGATCATGAACGTTTGGTGACGTTTTATTCACTCTAGTATTCTATTCTTCATGTTACTGAGAATGATTATTTGCTTTCAAATTCGCCCGCGCCCCACTCCCCGCATTAAATTGACTGCCTTCACTACACGATTGGAAAATAAGGAAAAGAACTTTAAAACTCACCCACAGTGAATACAGACAGAGCCCTGCCACGGGACTCCTCCAGCAGGGCCTCCCCAACTCCATGTCCTTCTTGGTGACCCCTCCGCCTTCAGCCCATGGTTCATGGGGCAGCCCTGTACACAGATACCTGGTCCTTCCTGTCCGATCTCTGTCCTGCTGCTGCTGGGGACCAAACGGCCCTAAGACTGATCAAGGACCTCACCCTGCCCTGGCCCCTAGGAAGTTTGCTTTTATCTGAGGCCCTTATTGTGCTTCCAACCTTTCTTCTTTGGCTTTCTCCTGTCATCAGTTTTCAGCCTCAACTGATGATGGGGTCTGGTAATCCAGGGAGAAAAGCAGATATAAGAAAACGGTGGAAAGCCTGTTTAAGACTTGGCCCCTCCCACAATGGGACACACCCCTTCCCCACCCTGACTGAAAACTGGAGGGGGAAGCAGTGGCCGGAGGCATGCAGAACAGTCAGTCCCAATCGGGAAGTATGGCCACACACAAGTGGGTTATGGAGCCAGTGACCCCAGTCCCTGCTCTCTTGGCCCCTGGAACAGCAGGAACCTGGGGTGAGCTTTTGGCAGCAGGCAGGGCTTTTCCTCTAGCTCAGTTGGTAAAGGGGTAAAGAATCTGCCTGCAGTGCTGGAGACTCGGGTTNTCGGGAAGTATGGCCACACACAAGTGGGTTATGGAGCCAGTGACCCCAGTCCCTGCTCTCTTGGCCCCTGGAACAGCAGGAACCTGGGGTGAGCTTTTGGCAGCAGGCAGGGCTTTTCCTCTAGCTCAGTTGGTAAAGGGGTAAAGAATCTGCCTGCAGTGCTGGAGACTCGGGTTTGATCCCTGGGTGGGGAAGATCCCCTGGAGAAGGAAATGGCAACCCACTCCAGTATTCTTGCCTGGAGAATGCGATGGACAGAGGAGCCTGGTGGGCTGCAGTCCATGGGGTCGCTAGGAGTCGGACACGACTGAGCGACTTCACTTTCACTTTTCACTTTCATGCCTTGGAGAAGGAAATGGCAACCCACTCCAGTGTTCTTGCCTGGAGAATCCCAGGGACGGGGGAGCCTGGTGGGCTGCTGTCTGTGGGGTCGCACAGAGTCAGACTCGACTGGAGTGACTTAGCAGCAGCAGCTATCGACTATATGTATGTGTGTATGTAAGGGGACACCTTAGGGCTCTGCCATTCGGATGGAGGAGCAGGAAGCTGGGGCTCCTGGAGGAGCTGGTGGGCTGTTCTCTGCTGTATTTGAGGGGTCAGATGGCCACGAATCGCTGGCAAGAGTCTGGAGATGAATCAGCAATAAGTACACAGAAAATTATGGGAGGCTGTCCTTTATTCCAGGACTCGCGTGTACAGGAGGGAGGTGCAGTGTGAGGTGTGAACTGCCTGTGGTCCCTGCTGGGTGGTGGACGGAGGTGTAACACTTAGAGGGATAGGGGAGAAGGAGGGCTGGAGGCAGCTAGTGGATGACACACAAGATCCTGGAGTCAAGAAGAGCCATACAAACTGATCGTTAGAACTGGGGGGAGAAATAGCAAGAGGGTAAAGATAAAAGAGCAGGAGCCTATGGGGCTGAGGCGGGGAGACGGCAGGCGACACTGCCACCTTCAGCTCTGTGGAACTCTACCTTTTGAAACTACGTACATTTGTAATTTTGTTAAAAGTAAAACGTAAAGGGTTGTACAGCAAATACTATTTCACACACACACACCCACACACCCACACACACCCACAATGAAAGCAGCCTTCTACCCGATTCAGCCTCTGCTTCTACGGGGGCCAAGCGCCACGGCCATCTGGCCCTCCCAGCAGGGCTGCGTCTCTGCTCCATCACGTCGCCTCTGCCTCACCGAATCCGGTGGAACGTCTTTCTCCTCCGGGAGCTGAGCGCTGCAGCTTCTTACGTTGTATTCTTTCACAGGCTCCAGGACCCCGTGCCCTCTCGGTCTCGCACGTTTGTTGGGTGTCGCCGCCTCCTCCCCCCTTGCCGCCACGCGTGACTGTCACGGCGTCTTGGTGCTCAGAGGGGACCCTGCTGGTGGCGGTGCTCGGGGGCTGCGGGGGCTGAGCCTCTATTGAGACAGTCCGCTGTATTTCACTCTAGGCTTCGCCTCTGGGATTAAATGGCGTGCACTTTTCTGTGCCCTGCTTTCAATCGGAGTGGTGTACCACAAAATGTTCCAAGTTACCATTTGAAAACGTTATTTTTAAAAAGTTGTGCAGTTTCCACTGTAGGGATATAGGTATTATTTTGTTAAATCACTCCCTTTCTGTTCAGTGTGTTGGACTGTTTGCAGATCCGTCGCTAGAGCCAGTAGTCATGAGGCGGACATCCTGTGCGGCAGTCGGCCCCCCTTCCCGAGGCAGTATGGCGGTGTTCATCCCTGTCCAACCCGGGTCAGAGGAGATAGACATTTTAGAAGGGGTGTAATGTGCGACTGCCCAATTGCTCTCAGTTGGTAAATTACAGCAGCCTGAGTGCCTGGGCTCCCAGCCCCTGAAAACCCTGGGCTTTACGCATCTCCCAAAACAGAAACATACCCAGTACAAGCAGCTAAGCCTCTCCTCTAGAGCATATGGCCCCCCTCAGGTGTGAGCATCCTTGTGCACTGAGGACATTCAGCTCTCATGTTCCAGGCTTTTGTTTCCCCTGAAGCCATTCACCTTTTAATCGGATGCTGGCCATTTGGTGCTATCAGTATGCTACTCTGTGATGTCATCTGCTATGGTTTTTGCATTAGGAAAATCCTTTCCCAGCCTGAAATGTAGGTAGTCACTTGTGTTTTCCTTTCTGCTTTTACTTTTTGCTTTGACATGTGCAGTCCACTTGGGATTTAATTTGATATATGGTATTTGTTGTTCAGTTGCTAAGTCATGTCTAACTCTTTGCGACCCCATGGACTACAGCATGCTAGGCTTCCCTGTCCTTCACCATCTCCCAGTTTGCTCAAACTCGGGTCCATTGAGTTGGTGATGCCATCCAACTATGTCATCTTCTGTTGTCCCCTCCTCCTCCTGCCCTCAATCTTTCCCAGCATCAGGATCTTTTCCAATGAGTTGGCTCTTTGTATCAGGTGGCCAAAGTTATGTTATTAGGTGAATATATAATTTGCTTACAAATACCGAACAATTAAGTTGCTTGTGAATGTTGAAAACTATGTCATTTTCCCAATGGTTTGTTTTGCTACTCTTATCCTGTTTGAAAATATTGCATATACTAGTATCTATTTCAGAAATCTCTGATTGATCTGTTTGTTCTTGTGCCAGTTGTTTAATTGCTAAGTAGTGTCTGATTCTTTTGTGACCCCACGGACTGTAGCCCACCAGGTCCCTCTGTCCATGGGATTTTCTAGGCAGGAATACTGGAATGGTTGGCCATTCCCTTTACCAGGGCATCTTCCTGACCCAGGCATAGAACACACATCACCTGCATTGACAGGTAGATTCTTTACTGCTGAGCCACCAGGGAAGCCAGTACACTGGTTTAATTTAGTTTCATTATATATTTATTTTGTTTATTCTTGGCTACTCAATTTCTAGATGAACTTTAGGATGATTTTTAAACCCCAAGCTAATCAGATTGGGGTTTCATTTCAAATGGATCAAACCTATAATTTAAATGATAGACAGCTGGTATTTTAGCAATATTCAGCTTCTAAAAGGGGAAAATATTCTGTTTCTTCATTGATTCCCTAATTAGCCTTCAGTTATATTTTATAGCTTTTTTGCTGTATGTTTTCTCTTTTGAGCTCTTTCCTGACTTATATTATCTACTTGTTGAAATTGGAATTTTCCTACTACATTCCTCTAATTTTTAATAATGTATAGGAAAGCTATCAGTTTTTCTGTATTTGCACACAGCCATGCTTTTACTTGCAGTGGGTTTCTCAGCTGAGTTTTGACTCATTGACCCAAATGCTCCTTCACCATGAGGTGTGCTTGTGGCAGCTGGCTGTCCAGTACATGGTGTTCATCAAGTTACACACATTTCCTTCTGTTGCTCTTCTATTAAAATTTTTTTTCAATAAAAAATAAAACTTAAGTTTTACTGAATATTCATTATTGCCATTAAGAGAGTCACAGGATTGTCTCCTTTTATCTCTTAACAAATAGAATTACATCAACAAAATTCCAAGTGTTGATTGTTGGAATAAATTCTGTTAGGTCTTACTGATACTTTTAAATCTCTTCCCAGTTGTAATACCTATTCAGTATCTTATTTGGGCAAGAATGAGGGTTAGTAATAAGGTTATGACATCCCTGTAGCTCAAATGGTAAAGAACCTGCCTGCGATGCAGGAGACCAGGGTTTGTTCCCTGGGTTGGGAAGTTCCTCTGGAGAAGGGAATGACAGTCCACTCCAGTGTTCTTGCTTGGAGAACTCCATGGACAGAGAAGCCTGGCGGGGTACAGTCCAAGGGGTTGCAAAGAGTCGGATATGACTGAGCAGCTAACACACACAACAAGGTTAGGGCTGGAGCTAAGGTTAAAGAATTGGGGTTGTGTGAGCAGTAGTTACTGTAGAGGTGAGTGTGAGGGTTAGGATCAGGGCCAGAGCCAGGGTGACGTGCTCTGTAAGTTTCTGTGTTGGACCCAAGGGAGAAAGGCCTCGGGCTTTAGGAATACAGGCTCCATCCTGAAGGGGTCCACAAGTGATTACAGAGAGCAGCAGCCGAGCCCATGGGGACAGGACTCTGCTGGAACACAGAGCACCCCAAACACGGTATTGTTGTTCAGTCACTAAGTTGTGTCCAACTCTTAGCCACTTCACAGACTGCAACACGCCAGGCCTCCCTGTCCTTTACCATCTCCTAGAATTTGCCCAAGTTCATGCCCATTGAGTTGGATGATGCCATCCAACCATCTCATCCTCTGCCTCCCTTTTCCCAAACATGATGGCTTTGACCAGATTTAGTCAAAGTCAGTTCCCTTGGCTGTAACAGTTCTGGGATGGGTGGGCTAGGCTCCACGAGGCCCCCTGCCCAGAGACCATGCCCACTCCACACTCTGGGTGGCTTGTCACTCTGTGTTCCTACCTGGCTCTGTTGTCTTGACCTCTAGCTGCACTGAGTCAGCTGATGGGAAGGAGAAGTGTTAAGATGGAGGGCGGGCAACTACTTTTAGGGACCAAAAGCCTGAGTTACACCCACTGTCACAGTCCACAGGACCTCTGAACGCCAGCAGTGTTCATAGGACCAAGTGCATTCCTGCAGTGGTGTGAGGATGGCTGTGTAGCAGCAGTGGTACCTGGGCAGGTGTGTGCTAGGGTGTGGTGCAGGACCCGCAGCCCCCGAGGCTGGGCCTGCCCCGTGTAGCCATGGCTCCTGCTCTGAGAGGGCAGGAAAGAGTGCAGACCATGTGGGTCTGGTCCCACACCCCCGCCTCCTGAGGTTCTGACTCGCTCTTCCTCCCGAGGATGCCTCTCAGACCTGGCCGCTCTCTTGAGCACGGATGGAAACAAAGGGCCTCAGTGCTGCCCTCTGGTCCTGAGGAGGCCTCAAGGCACCCATTCCCTTCTTCCTTCCTGTTCTTGGCTTTCCTTTCTCTTTCCTTGGCCTGTGTTCACTCTGGGCTCCTCTGGCGAGTGCTGTCGCCCCAGAGCAGCCTGGCATGAAGGTGCTGATGCCTTTCTAGAAGAATACTCACTCCTTCTTCCCCCGCTGCCTGCCTTGTGGCTGGGACGTTTGGTGGCCCCGTAGAGACAGCAATGGATCTGGAGCTGTGTGGCTGGCCAGGGATGGCGTGCGTGGCTGAAGGATTACTCGCCCCCAGGTACACCTCTGATGAGTGGGAGCCAGCCTCTCGGCGTCCTGTGCATGCAGTGCACATTGGCAGCTTCACTCACGCTTTGGTGAGAGTGGGTCTGTTGTGCCCAGGTGTGGAGGGCTGTGCCCCACTTTAGCCCCTGCTTGGGTGGCCTGGTGTTTTCTGCCCTGGGGAGTGCCCTGCACAGTCATAAGGGCCAAGGGTGCTTCTAGCTCTCTGGTTAAACAAACTCTGCTTACTCAGGCCCCCGTATTCTTTCTCTGAAATTCCCGTGGCACTTAAGGGTTATACCATTAGGTATGCCCTTCACACTCCCAGGCACCTTGTCTTCTCTTTGGACATGAGGGGTGAGCATTGGTGAGCTCCAGTTATACCGAGCTGGAAAGAGGTTTTCAGTGAGGACTTTCACGTTTTCCAAGAGCTCTGGCCATTTCAGTCCTTTGGGGCCTAAACCTATCACTGGGCAGCTTTGTTCACCCTATAGGTGGGTCCACATGCTAGAGCTTGCCCTCCTGTCTCTGGCTCTGCACACAGCACGCCGGTCATGAGAGGCCTCAGCACCCCCGGGCCCCCGTGTGCCGTCTGTCTGTGCAGAGCCAGGGCCTCAGGCCAGACCGGCTCACCAGAGCATAGCTGTTCCAGGGTGCCCGGCAGTCAGTTCCTCTCATCATCCCTGGTATTCATTTGGCAGAGTGGGGTGTAAATTATGGAAAGAGAACCTTCCACTAGGAGCCTGCCTGGGCTGGTGGAATCAGCCTGGGGATCTGGTTTTCTTCCAGCCCTTCTCCTGGATCACCCCATGACTTTGGCACCTTGCCAGGTCTTCGTCCATCTATGCCGTTTCTCCATCTATGAGATGGGATCTCCTTATCTGTCCTGCCCAGTCCCAGAGGAGATTCAGCTGTTCAGGCTTCCACAGAGAGGGCAGGGGCATTGGGGTCTTTCCATGGGTACGCATATGACCACGTGAGAAGACGGTCACAGTGCTTGCTGTGTTCCAGGAGAAGTGCCTCACTGGGTCTCCGCAGTTCTCCAAGGCCTCTGAGTATCCTATTTCCAGTGAGGACACTGACATCAACACCAGAGCAGAGTCCAGAGCACCCTTTTCAGAACCCCTGGAACCCTTCACTTCACCACTATTAAGTCTTAGGAATTCAGACTTCAAGTCTTATGGCCAAGTTACCTTCCAGGAAACTGGGCCATTTTCCATTTTCACCAGTAGTTTTAGAGTGCCTGTTAGAGCCCAAGGTAACACTGTACACTGGCACAAAACATGTTTCTTTTTTGTTTTTTCCTCTATTAGTGAAGTTGAAGTTTTTTTAAAAATTATAGTTGATTTAGAATTTGTGTTCATTTCTGCTGTACAGCAACATGATTCAGTTATACATATACATTTAAAATATTTTTTTCCATTGTGGTTTATTATTGAGGTCCTTTAATGGACGGGAACCTGGTGGTCTGGAGTCGACTGATAAGAAGCAAAGGAGAAAGAAAGAGGCTGATATTCCTTGGTTTACGCGGAAAGCCAATAAAGCCCCTGCACGGGGCTTGCTCTGGTCATGGAGGCCTCAGGGGCCCTCTCGATCGGGTGAAGGTGCAGAGAGCACCTTCTCGAGATGGTCTTAGAAGCCCAGGCAAAAAAGTGAACTCAGAGAGCCTCTGTGCTCCAGGGCACAGCCTGAAAAAGAGAGAGAGGGAGAGAGAGAAAAAGAGAGAGAGAGAGAGAAACACGGGGACCGAAACTCTGGTGGAGCAAAGGTGTTTTAATCAATATGGTGTGGGCATATATACTGTAGTTATTTTCAGCAAAGATAAAGATTAAAATTCCAGACTTACAAAACATAGGTGACCCATATTAAAGAGAGAGAGAGTTGTAAATAATCACTTTTACCATATGGTTCACAAGAAGGAAGAGAGTACTTATCACCATTTAGAAAAACCAACAAAGGAAATGCCTGGATCCTCCAGCCCTGGAAGAGGCTTGCCTCTCCTCTTAATTCCTGAATATTCAGGAATTAATAAGGAACAGAGGATTCCTGACAGATCCAAAACAGCACACAGGAAGCCTCCTGTTAAATGCTTCCTGACAGTTTATCAAAATATATTAAATGTGATAATAAATTATTTTAAAATTATTTAAATTACAGAGATTAAACTGTACAAGAATACAGTTCTCTATGCTATACAGTAGGATCTGGTTGTTTCACCATCCTATATATACAATAGCTTATAATCTGCTAACCCCACCTTGCACTCCATCTCTCCCTCACCTCCCTTGACAGCCACAGGTCTTTTCTTCATGTCCGCAAATCTTTCTGTTTCATAGATAGGTTCATTTGTGTCATGTTTTAGATTCCACATATAAATGATATCATATGGTATTTGTCTTTTTCTTTCTGACTTAATTCAGTCAGTATAAAATCTCTAGTTGCATTCATGTTGCTGCAAATGACAGAATTTAGTTCTTTTTATGTCTGAGTAATATTCCACTCCGTGAAGAGATACCCCATGCCCAAGGTAAGAGAAACCCAAGTAAGATGTTAGGTGTTGCAAGAGGGCATCAGAGGGCAGACACACTGAAACCATACTCACAGAAAACTAGTCAATCTAATCACACTAGGACCACACCCTTGTCTAACTCAAAGAAACTAAACCATGCCTGCAGGGCAACCCAAGAGGGGCGGGTCATGGTGGAGAGGTCTGACAGAATGTGGTCCATGGAGAAGGGAATGGCAAACCACTTCAGTATTCTTGACTTGAGAACCTCATGAACAGTATGAAAAGGCAAAATGATAGGATAGTGAAAGAGGAACTCCCCAGGTCAGTACGTGCTCAATATGCTACTGGAGATCAGTGGAGAATTAACTCCAGAAAGAATGAAGGGATGGAATCAAAGCAAAAACAAAACCCAGCTGTGGATGTGACTGGTGATAGAAGCAAGGTCCGATGCTGTAAAGAGCAGTATTGCATAGGAACCTGGAATGTCAGGTCCATGAATCAAGGCAAATTGGAAGTGGTCAAACAAGAGATGGCAAGAGTGAATGTTCACATTCTAGGAATCAGCGAACTAAAATGGACTGGAATGGGTGAATTTAACTCAGATGACCATTATATCTACTACTGTGGGCAAGAATCCCTCAGAAGAAATGGAGTAGCCATCATGGTCAACAAAAGAGTCCGAAATGCAGTACTTGGATGCAATCTCAAAAACAACAGAATGATCTCTGTTCATTTCCAAGGCAAACCATTCAATATCACGGTAATCCAAGTCT
This sequence comes from Neotragus moschatus, assembly GCA_006410615.1. Classification (NCBI taxonomy): domain Eukaryota; kingdom Metazoa; phylum Chordata; class Mammalia; order Artiodactyla; family Bovidae; genus Neotragus; species Neotragus moschatus. The sequence continues at coordinate 998,743 of SJYA01000463.1, forward strand.
ATGCCCCAACCTGTAACGCTGAAGAAGCTGAAGTTGAACAATTCTATGAAGACCTACAAGACCTTTTAGAACACCCAAAAAAGATGTCCTTTTCATTATAGAGGACTGGAATGCAAAAGTAGGAAGTCAAGAAATACGTGGAGTAACAGGCAAATTTGGCCTTGGAATACGGAATGAAGCAGAGCAAAGACTAATAGAGTTTTGCCAAGAAAATGCACTGGTCATAGCAAACACCCTCTNTTATAAGGGACTGGAATGCAAAAGTAGGAAGTCAAGAAACACCCGGAGTAACAGGCAAATTTGGCCTTGCAATGCGGAATGAAGCAGGTCAAAGACTAACAGAGTTTTGCCAAGAAAATTTTAGCCCTTAAACAAGGGCTAAATCTTTTAGGCTCCAACAGTTTGAAGTAAAGCTCACAGTGGTTCAAGAAATTCAGCCCATTGCAGTAGAGGGTGGCCCAGGTCTTTACAGGTCCTTGAAACAGTCAGTGAGGTACTTCTACACCTCTAGGGTAGGTCAGGGTCTCTGGCCCCTGTTCAGCAGGAAGTTTCAGAAGAAGAGACCTTCACCCCCTTACCCTTTAAGAATAAAGGTGTAGAGTCTCTCTGGTGAAAAAGAGACAGGCTGGAATCTGAGACTCTGCTGCAATGCTTGCATCTGGACACACCTCTCCTAGAGCAACAAAAGACAAAGAAACAATATGAGACTAAAAACAACTGGCTGAATGCACAGCTGAGGCAAATTCTGGATCCAAAAGCTACAAAGAGACCAAAAAAACCCAGCTGCCAGTTTTTAGGAGCGTGGAGCAAAAACAGGATGCCAGGAGCAAAAGCAGGGTACTGTACATGTCCCCGCACACATTGCCACCTAAGGGGTGGGCAAAACCCCTGAACCACGCCTCCACTCTGACCCCTGAACATACCTCTACCCTCACTCCATATAAGGTACAAGCTCCCCCTCCTTGCAGAGCAGGCATGCAAGGGAACCTGTGGTTTGTTCTCTTTCTCTCTGCTGCAGCACAGGACCTAATAAAGCCTTGCTGGGAAAAAAAGAAAAAAAAAAAGACAGCCCTCATAAACCTATTTCAGCCATAAAGTTATATACTTGGCACTGAAAACAGTTTGTGCTGTAGCCATAGAGAGAAACATGGACAAATCTTGTTGATGAAAGCATTTAAACGGGTACTTCACTGCACACAATGTTAAAATCCCAGGAGAAGGTAACTTACCTCTTCTAGCCTTCCAAGCGCCTATCAAACCTCTCTCAGAATATGCTATAGTACAATGATATGGAAACTTGACTCAGAAACCGTATCCTTACAAAAGCATCTATCCCAGATTATATCCTATCTCTTTTCCCTTCTCTGTCGAATGTCTGGGAAAGGAATAGCCTTTTTTTTTTTTTTTTAATCCTGTGAAGCAGATGCATTAGGTTAAAAACACACACACAAAAGCAAAACTGTTCCTCCTGCTTTTAATCAGCACCCATGGTCTTCCGTAGGCTGGCTTCAATTTAGTAACATTACATAATTTAGTAACAATTCATGAAATGAAAATGAGCATCGCAATGCTCCCTTTAACACATTATCACCTCTAATATCTTTCTTTTGTGCACATTTAAACTTGAAATTAATTTTCACAGGCTATAACATTTACCAGAAAGTATGTGTTGCTCTGATATTGGAACTTGAGTTTTTACCTGAAACATTTTTCTTTTGGACCTTAGCCACAAAGTTGATGTATTTAATTTCAGAACATCTGTATACTGAACTGTAAAAGTCTCTAAGTTTTAGCAAATAATTCTCTGAGCTTTTATTCTTTATATGGAGAATAAAACTTTCAGACTATGTTTCTATATAAAGCAGATGACTGATAACTAAACAAGCACATCCTTGTTTATAGGACCCAGAATATCCTACAAAAGCAGGCAAGAGTCACTGGCAGACTGGATGAAGAAGTTCAAAGAAATAAGGAAGATGGGAATAAAAGGCAGGCCTAAAGCATCAGAGAGAGTGCATAGGTGACTAGGAGCTCATAAAAATCTGTAGGGGAAAGCTTCATTTATTCAGTTTTTCTCCATTTGCCAGAGTTTTTAAAATATCCTTTTATGTATCCCTACCATCAAAATAATTGAGCTTTTGGTTCATAGTGCTAAGTCAATTTAGTTGTGTCTGACTCTTTGCAACCCTATGGACTGTAGCCACCAGGTTCCTCTGTCCATGGGATTCTCCAGGCCAGAATACTGAAGTGAGTTGCCATGCCCTTCTCCAGGGGATCTTCCTCTCTCAGGGATCATGGAACATAGGCAATTCTGAATTCTAAGAAAAACAACAAATTTGAAATGCTTCTAAAGAGAAAAAAGAACAATCAACAAATTAGTATTCAAAACCTCATATAAAACACTGTTGCTGCTGCTAAGTCACTTCAGTTGTGTCCGACTCTGTGAGACCCCAGAGACATCAGCCCACAAGGCTCCCCCGTCCCTGGGATTCTCCAGGCAAGAACACTGAAGTGGGTTGCCATTTCCTTCTCCAATGCATGAAAGTGAAAAGTGAAAGTGAAGTCACTCAGTCATGTCCAACTCCTAGCAACCCCATGGACTGCAACCTACCAGGCTCCTGTCCATGGGATTTGCCAGGCAAGAGTACTGGAGTGAGTTGCCATTGCCTTCTCTGCATATAAAACACTAGATTGTGGAAAATTATAGAGAAATGTCTTTAAGCTATATCAATTTTGAACACAGATTTATTCACCAAGCNCCATGGACTGCAACCTACCAGGCTCCTGTCCATGGGATTTGCCAGGCAAGAGTACTGGAGTGAGTTGCCATTGCCTTCTCTGCATATAAAACACTAGATTGTGGAAAATTATAGAGAAATGTCTTTAAGCTATATCAATTTTGAACACAGATTTATTCACCAAGCCAACAAATGAAAGAATATAGTTTTAGACACACAAAGGTTCAGATGGCACACCACCCAATAATTCCTTCTGCCAGAATTTACTTCTGCAGCACAAAACAAAATCCAAGTAGGAGGAAAGCTTGGGATGTAAGGAGAAAATGGTGATAAAAGGACCAATAAGACAAAGAACTATTTACACCTGTGTTAAGTAGGTGTTAACGACTGCTTCTTTTCCTGGTCATGACAGAGTGTCAGGGACTGGATGAGAAGTCCTATTTTAAAATACTGGAAAATCAGTCAAAAGAGATGATGACACCTTGGTTTTCATTCATTGAATAATAGGTAACAAGTTTGGTCCTACCACTTTCTTAGTTTACTGCTTGGGGTGATTTTTCCAAGCCTCTGTGCAGAGAGGGAGCAGCCAGATATTTCAGCATGCAGAGCTGAGCTGTTTCATATTACCGAGATGGCAAATGACCAGTGATGTCAAAGGGCAGAACACCTGGGATGAGGGAGCAGCACAAAGACACAACTCTATAGAGATCTGCAGAGAGATCCCCACACATCTTAGTTTAATCGGCATACGCATGAGAAAAAAATCTCATCTAGAGAAGCACTGGAAGGGAATACAGTAAGTTGCCTGCATATGAATGAGTTCCATTCCCAGAATATATTCATGAGTCCAATTTGTTTGTAAGTATAGCAAAGTTAGCCTAGATACCCAACTAACACAATCAGCTCTATAGTACTGTACTGTAATAGGTTTATAACACTATTTACACAAATAATACATAAAGCAAACACAAATAATAAAGAAAATATGTTTACATATTGTGGGAACAATCTCTGGAGCTCCCACAGGGATGGGAAGGGTCTGGGTTCAAACCAGGAAGGGTAGAAGACCAACCAAATATGTAAAGCATTGAGTAGAGGAGAGTGTTAATTAGTAATTAATTAATTAGCCCTTGATTAAAGACTGCTTTGGACCCACCTTCACAAAACTTAAAAATAAATTCTGAAAGAATGAAACTTATTTTCAAGTAATTTAACGACATCCCAGAACAAAACCCAACAATATTTAAAGAAATCCAGCGTCTAATATTCTAAAACTCACAGTGCCTAAACTCTACTAAAAAATTATGAGGCATATAAAGAATAAAGAAAATACAACTCTTCAGCAAGAAAAAAGTCCACTAGAGGAAAGACATCAGCAAACATGGTGGAGTCAGGAGATCCAAATTCCATTTTTCCATAAAGATAATGAATAAAACTGATAAAAACTTTCAGCATCAACTTTTTCAGAACTCTGAAAATTAACAAAAGCCTTACCACAGTCTGGATATCACCTGTTCAAAAAAAAGCAGCTGATTGTCAGTAAGAACAGAGAACTCTGTGGCATTTTAGTTTACCCGAGTCCCATCCCCTGCTTCTCAGCTTAGCCAGTAGCCATGAAGATAATAGCCCTTATTCCCTATACCAGAGGGAGAAAAGGGCCCTCACTTGAGAGACTTGCAATCATTTGCTCTGACTTTGGTGGCTCCCTGAAAGACAAGCTCAAAGGCTTTGTCCTTATCACCTGGTCCAATGCTAAAGCTGCTTCCCATGAGGCATTTATTGAGAACCTTTTCAGGCTAATGTTTTAGTTGCTGCTGCCTAAGGTACAGTTGGAATAAACAATAAACTAACCAAAAAATTTGAAAGGAAAACCTAGAAAATGAGATGTTTATTTGGGCTTTGAAAAACTCCAACACATTCCTGGGAATCTCAAAGGCCATGTGCATGCTCTGGGCTATGTGTCAGGAGAGCGGAGGACCTTGAGGCTCTATGAATACAGGAAATAAAGTCTGCATTAGATTTGCAAGCTACTGGCTGAGTATGGAAGGAGGGTCCAGACAGGCAGACAACTTCAGCACAGTCTGCAGTCTTTACTGGTTCCAAGAGTTCAAGGAAATCTCTAGCCAATCACTAGTTGACTATTAAACTAAAGAAATAGAGACTTCTAGAGACAGATTCAAAGTTGGAGGACTTATATCATCTGATTGCAAGACTTACTATAAAGCTACAGTAGTCAACCTAGTATAATATTGGAACAGAATAGAATGTCCTGAGTTAGACCCATGTATATATGGTTTTGCTTGTATATGTGTCTGTGTTGTTGTTGTTGTTGTTTTTAATGGGAAGGGGGTTGGTTGTGCTGCCCAAGTTGCAGAATCTTAGTTCCCCAACTGGGGAATGAACCTGGGCCCCCTTCAGTGGAAGCACTGGACTGCCAGGGAATTCCCACTCACTTTGCCCTGATAAAGCTATCATAGAGAGATGATGGATGAATGGAGAGAACTGACTGCAAAGCATTCCATAGGAAACTTTTAGGGTGATGGAAATATTCAATACAGGCTTACTGTGTTTTAATGCACTTCACATTATGGCACTTGGCAGATATTATGTTTTTAACTCAAAACTAACACAACATTGTAAATCAACTATATTTCAACAAAATTCAAGGAAAATTTTTAATTTAAAAAATTTTAAAAATTTAATTAAATACATAAGAAAAAAAAATTGAAGGTTTGGTTTGTGCAAATCCTGTTTGTACCAAGCAAATCTATTGGTACCATTTTCCTAATAGCATTTGCTCACTTCGTGTCTCTGTAGCACATTTTGGTAATTCTCACAATACTTCAAACTGTGATCAGTGATCACTGACGTTACTATTTTAATTGTTTTGGGGTTCCGTGGACCATGCCTGTATAAGACAGTGAACTTAATATGTGTGTGTGTTCTGATGGTTCTGCTGACACTTTCCTTATCTATCTTCCTCTCTTTGGGCCTCCCTATTCCCTGAGCCACAACAATATGGAAATTAGATCAATTAATAATCTTTCAACAGCCTCGATGTGCTGCAGTAAAAAGAATAATCACATGTCTCTTATTTTAAATCAAAAACTGTAAATGCTTAGGCTTAGTGAGGAAAGCATACTGAATGCTGAGACAGGCTGAAAGCTAGGCCTCTTGCACCAAATAGCTAGTTAAGATGTGAATGTAAAGAAAAAGTTCTTGACAGAAATTAAAAGTGTTTCTCCAATGAACAAACAAATGGCAAGCAAGTGAAACAGCATCATTGTTAATATGGAGAAAGTTTTATTGGTCTGGATGAAGAAGAGACCAGACATAACATTTCCTCAAGCCAAAGCCTATTACAGCACAAAGCCTCAACCCTCTTCAATTCGATTAAGGCTGAGAGAGGTGATGAAGCCAAAGAAGAAAGGTTTGAAGCTTGGAGAGCTTGGTTCATGAGGTTTAAGAAGCCATCTTCATCATATAGACGTGCAAGGTGAAGCAGCAAATGCTGATATCGAAGCTAAATAAGTTATCCAGATCTAGCTAAAATAATTAATAAAGTTGACTGCATTAAACAACAATTTTTTAAACTGTTTTTAATGAAACGGTCTTATTTTGAAAGCAGATTCCTTTGACAAATGCCTTTGACAAAATGACTCTCTTGTTAGAAGCTAACACAGCTGGTGACTTTAAGTTAAATGCAAAGCTCACTTACCATTTCCCCAAATTTTAGGTATCTTAAGAATCATGCTAACTGTACTCTGCCTGTGCTCTATAAATAGAAAAACAATGCCTGGATAACAGCACATTAGTTCACAGCATGGTTCACTGAATATTTTAAGTCCATTGCTGAAAACTACTGCTCAGAAAAAAAGAATTCTCTCAAAATTGCTCACTGACAAAGCACTTGGTCATTCAAGAGCTTCAGTAGAGATGTACAACCATATTAATGTTGTTTGAGTGTGTGTATTAGTCGCCTAATTGTGCCTGACTCTTTGTGACCCCATGGACTGTAGCCTGCCAGGATCCTCTATCTATGGAATTCTTGTCCAGGTAAAAATACTGGAGTGGATAGCCGATCTTTTCTCCAGGGGATCTTCCTGACCCAGAGATCAAACCTGATTCTCCTGCATTGCAAGCACATTCTTTACCACTTGAGCCACTTACATGTCTGCTAATACATCCATTCTACAGCCCATGGATCAAGGAGTAATTTCTACTTTCAAGTCTTGCTATTTGAGAAACACGCTTGGTAAAGCTATAGCTGTCATGGACAGGGAGTCCTCTGATGGATCTAGGCGAAGTAAATTGAAAAACTTCTGGAAATAATTCATCATTACACTGGGATTCATGGGAAGAAATCACAATACCAACATTCACAGGAATTTGGAAGAAGTTGATTCCAACCCTCATGGTTGACTTTGAAGGGTTCAAGACTTCAAGTAGAGGAGGTAATTGAACATAAGGTAAAAATAGCAAGAGAACTGGAATTACAAGTGGAGCCTGAAGACATATCTGGATCTCTGCAATGTCGTGACAAAATCTTAACAGATGAGATGTTTCTTCAGTTCAGTTCAGTCACTCAGTTGCATCCAACTCTTTGCAACCCCATGGACTGCAGCACCCCAGGCCTCGCTGTCTATCACCAACTCCCAGAGTTTACTCAAACTCTTGTCCATTGAGTCAGTGATGCCATCCAACCATCTTATCCTCTGTCATCCCCTTCTCTTCCTGCCCCAGCATCAAAGTCTTTTCCAATAAGTCAGATCTTCTCATCAGGTGGCCAAAGTATTGGAGTTTCTGGATGAAGAAAGAAGGCAGTTTCTTGGGATGAAATCTGCTCCTGGTTAAGATACATTGAAGACTGCTGAAATGATAACAAAGGATTTAGAATAATACAAAATTAGTTGATAAAGCAGCAGCAGGATTTGCGAGACTAGACTCCAATTTTGAAAGAGGTTATACAATGGATAAAATACTATCAAACAGTATCTCATACTACAAGGAAATCATTCATGAGAGGGACTGTCAATCAACACAGCAAACTTCATTGTTATCTTATTTTAAGAAATTGCCACAGCCACCTAGCCTTTAGCAATCACCATCCTGTCCAGTCAACAAACATCAACATGGAAGAAGGCCCTCCACCCTCAAAAAGATTACATTTCACAGAAGGCTTTGATAAGTTAGCATTTTTTAGTGAAAAGAAAATAAAAAGGATTTTTAAATTAATATATACTAATTGTTTTGGAGTTTGTTGCTTTTTGTTTTCTGTGTTTTTAGACATAAAGCTATAATGTACTTAATAAACTATAGTATGAGTGTTTTCAAATTGTAGTGCTAAAGAAGACTCGTGAGAGCCCCTTGGACTGCAAGGAGATCAAACCAGTCAATCCTAAAGAAAATTAACCCTGAATATTTATTGTAAGGTCTGATGCTGAAGCTAAAGCTCCAATACTTTGGCTACCTGATATGGAGAGTCAACTCATTGGAAAAGACCCTGATGCTGGGAAAGACTGATGCCAAAAGAAGAGGGTGGAAGCAGAGGATGAGATGATTAGATAGCATCACTGACTCAATAGACATGAATCTGAGCAAACTCTGGGAGGTAGTGGAGGACAGGGGAGCCTAGCATACTGAAGTCCATGGGGTCACAAAGAGTTGGACAGAAAAACAACAATAGTGTACACATAACTTTTAATTTTGGAGGGAAACGAAAAAATTGTGGGATTTCCTTTATTGCAACATTCACTTTATTGTGGTGATCTAGAACCAACCCATAGTATCTCTGAGGCAGATATGCCTATATCTTGATTTTGGTTGTGGTTATACAACTATTAATATTTGTCAAAACTTATTGCATTGCAAATTAGGAGTATGGAATTAACAAATACAAAATAATAAGCAACAAGGATATATTGGCTAGCACAGGAAATTACAGCCATTATCTTGTAATAAGTTACAATGAAATATAGCCTGCAAAAATACTAAATCCCTATGCTGTACACCTGAATATAATATAATTTTGTAAATCAACTATACTTCAATATTTTTAAAAAGTATGTTGTGTTGTACTTAAAATTGGTGATTTTTATTGTGAACCATATCTTGATAAAATTAATTATAAACATGAAAGAAAAAATATATTAAAACAGCTAATTTGCCTAACATAGGAATTTGAAATCTGAGTAGAATAACTATGTATACAATTTTTTGTCTTCGTCAGTTTTCCTTAATGTTGCATATAAGTGTATGGTGAAACTTAAGATAAATTTAAAGTATTGGTTTCCAAAGATAATACAAGATCAATGGGGACAAATAGCTCTCCAGAACTAAATCCCAAGGTTTTTCCATAAGGCATGGGAGAAGCTAGGGGAGTTGTAAAGAATGCTAAATATCTTGGGTAGACTTAGAAGGTATAGAGATTAAATGCATGTAAGAAAATATAAAGTTAACCCCTATAAGGAAAGAGATAAGATGCATGACTTCAAAACTCCTGAGGAAAAAAGTAAAGAGAATAAAGAAAAGCAATCCAGATAAACATAAAAAAGAATTATAATGAATTCAAATCCATCAAATATCCCCATTAAAAGATCCTGAGATTAGGTGAGATAACAAAACTCTGGTAGGTGCTGTTTACAAGAGACATATCTCAAATGAAATTACATAGAAACATTGAAAATAAAGAGAAGAACAAAGCCCTAGCAGGCAAACACCAGTGAGAACAAAGTAGAACTAGCAATATTCACTTCGAACAAAATAATTCAACATAAAGAACGATAAAAGATAATATATAATTATGATTTAAATTATTTACCATAGCCAGAAGGGAATAGAAATGGACTGTGTAGCTGGAAAGGCTTCAAGTAAGATTGAGTCCCTGAAATGAACCATATTTGTGGTGATTGATGAGTGGAGAAGAATTGGGAAATTTCTATACAGAAGGAACCAAGTAAGGAAAGTGTGATAGATTGCAAATATGGCCATACAGCCCTTGAAGCTCCTACCAGGAAATGGAGCCTTCTTCCTCACCCCATGAATATATAAGTTGACTTTGTAACTTGTTTTCATGAGCAGAAAATATCAGAAATGGCACTGTGGAAGTGTCCAGCCTTGGCCTTGCAGATTTGCTCTCAGGACAGGAGCGTTTCCATTTCCATGCAAACAAGCCTGAGCTAGCCACTTGGGGGATAAGAGACGTTTTTAAGGAGGACTCCAGTGGTTCCAGCTCTCCCAGATGAGGCCCCAGACATCTGAAGGGGCCAGCTGAAAATAGGCAAGCCCTACCCAGACCAGAAGACCATACTGCTGAGTCCTGTCCAAATTACCAACAGAACTGCGAGCTAAATAAACCATTGTTTTACACCACCAGGTTTTGGGGTATATAACTGATTCAGAAAGGTATTTTGTTTGAGATGTCATTGGATGAGACCACTCTCCCTAAGCAGCAGGAAAAACTTCTGTGAAAGTATCTCTCAAACACCTACTGATGACGATGACTCATTTAAGGCACAACCACAGGTCTGGAGGGACCATTTGTACCGAAGGTATAAGGGTCTCATGTTACACTGTTCAATTTCAGTCTGATACCCACCGGGTCGCTTTATCCCACAGCTTTCTTTGCCTCCAGCTGACGGTAGTGCCAAAGACAAAGAAACATCATTTAAGTCTTACGGTCACATTCATAGGATTTATTTAAATGCAGCTTTAAGTGTCACAGAGCGCCTTTTGAACTGAAGTTCTAGAAACAGTGCAGCTTCAGTGATGGAAGGACAGGCTGGGAAGCAGCATGGTGAGATACAAAAATGATGGTCTTTCAAAGTCAGGGAAGCTTGGTCTGAATCGCACTTCTGACTCATCATAGATGCATGACACACATCAACGTCTCTAAGCTTCAGTCTCCTCCTTGGCAAATGAGAATTAAATTATGCACCCTGAGGAGGCACCTTGAGAACGAAACATGGCTGAGACCATAGGATCTGGAGCCAGAATGCCTGACGTGGGCTTGGTATTAATCTCCATATACCTCAGTTATCTCATCCATAAAAAGGGGAGGATGGTAGTACCTACATAAAATTCTCAAGACACTACCTGGCACGTGGGAAGTGTTTAATCAAATGTTACTTCTTGCTGTTGTTTTCCCTTTCCTTCTTCCTTTGTGTGTTCTCAAGTGAACAACCTAACAAAGAGCCCTGAAATCCTATGTTATAGAGTTATTTTCAATATTAAAAAGACAGAAAGCATGTAGTGAGTTCCTGGCATGTAGTGAGCGATCATCAAATGATACAGAAGAAGAGGCAAGGGGAAGGAGCCACAACCGTGAGGTGGGGGACAGAGAACAGCAGGTGGGCTGGTCAAGAGGGATATTTTGAGTGTGTACAAACTAGTGTGCCCCTCTCAGTTTCAGAGTTTTGTGAATCAAGACAGATCCTAGGGGCTTTCCTGGTGACCTGCATGCTAATGCAGGAGACATGGGTTCCATCCCTGGTCCAGGAATATCCCACATGTTGGAGCAACTAAGCCCATGACCTACAACTCCTGAGGCTGAGCTCTAGAGCCCAGGAGCCACAATAAGCCCATGTGTGATGAATACTGAAGCCTGTGTGCCCTAGAGTCTGTGCTCCACAACAAGAGAAATCACTGCAGTAAGACTGCACACAACTAGAGAGCAGCCCTCACTCTCCACTACAGAAAAGTCCTCCCAGCAACAAAGCCCCAGCACAGCCAAAAACAAATCAATTAAATTGTAAAAACTTACACATCCTAGACAGAGGGTAGGCTCTGTATCCAGATAGCTTTCCATGCAGCAGGTCTCGGGCATGTTATTTAAAAATTTAATCCACAAATGGGAGATCATTGTTCTTCCCTTTTATATGCTTTAAAGGAATATTTAAATTGTATATAAAATACCGAGAACTTAGTGTGTTCTTAATAAATCATAGCGTTATTTGTCCTCTGAGATTGGGAAAGCAGTATTACTATTCCTATAACAAAACATCCGAGAGTGCATGGGATTTGCCTGTGAGCTCACAGCAAGCCCGTGGCAGCACGTAAGCCCAGATCTCCTGACTCTATTGGGCTTCTACCTGTACATGGGTTTATACCAGACAATACAACATCAAGGCTCCTGGCACAGATTTAGAGTTAGGCTGCTTAGGGTCAATTTCAAGTCATCCCCTATACAACTTTGAAGAAGTCATTTAATTATTTGGTACATCAGTTTATTCATCTGTAAAACAGGGAAGCTGAGAGGTTGTTGAGAGGATTCATGCATGTAAAGTGCTTGGCATGTAGTAAGTACTCAATAAATGTTACCTTTTACTATTACACATTATTACACTACATGGCTTCATGAGATTTACCTGGATGGGTCCTTTCTGTGGGGTGTTTTACAGCCACCCTACCTCACAGTAAGTATGTGGGAGGCTCAGGACCATTTCACTACAATCAGATAATGCTGATTTAGGAACAAGGAAACGGAACCAAGATTATAAACCAGCTCTCTTCCTCGAATGATGAGACTTTCTGGACATGTGAGGCATATGTTCATCTCCAGACACCATCAAATGGCCTTGTTTAGCCTGGTGCTGAGGCCAAAGCATTTTCTTGGGCTTCCACTTCTGGGCAGTTTTGAAACAGGCTCAGTCAGCAACAGCTTTTCACCTCCCTGATGATTCAGTGTTTAAGTGTAATTAAAAGTGCAATACTGGAACTTCCCTGGCAGTCTAGTGGCTAAGACTGAATGGTTCCAATGTGGGTGGCAGGGAGTACCGGGG
>SJYA01000463.1:1011409-1061520 GCA_006410615.1 Neotragus moschatus
GAGGGGGGGGAGAGGGTGGGGGGTTAGGGAGGGGCATAGGTTAGATCCTTGTTCAAGGAACTAAGATCCCACATGTCCTGAGGTGTGGCCAAAACATAAAATAAAATAAATTTTTTAAAAATATACCTATCTTCTCTTAACATCATTGGAAAGAGGAGTGGGATTTTGAAAAATTCTGTCCTTGAGCACTACAGCTCAGCACAGTCTTGGGGCTAACATAGCTCTTGATGTGCATTTATCCTGTCACCTAGAGGAACTATTAGTTTCCTTCTTACTCAAAGGACAAATGTGAAACACCAAAGCATCCATCAAGATGAAGGATTAAAAATATTTTAAGAGGTGTCATTATTTACATATTACGTGGCCCATAACCAAACTGACAGGCCCATACCGTGGTCCAATGAGCAGACAACTTGAAATCCCACAGCTTCATCTGTCAAAGAACAGCAGTAGGGTTTCGTGGACAAGAGGACAGGTGACAACAGAGAGAGAGGCAACGAAGGGTTTTGTCTACATATGTGTAGATGTTTCCACCTAGAAAGAGACTAAGAGGAGGGAGTTCTGGACTGGGCGTGTCCCGAGCAGCGGAAAGCAATGAAGGACTGTTCACTGGGTGGGTGGCACTTCTCACCGTGATCATATTTGTTCTTTGCGACAACTCTACAAAACAGGTAATCCCATCTCTATTTTCCAGATGACAAAACCAAGAGCTCAAGAGAGGTTTCACAAACTGCCAAGGTCACAGAAGAGAGAGCAGACCCAGGATTTCAAGCATGATCACCGGGCACCCAAGTGCTTGCTCTTTCTGTAACTCGTATCATTTTTTTGTTTTCACATTAAGCAGTTATTCTGTGAATATAGAATGTTCCCAACTGCAGCTCAGGTATTTCAGGCAAAACAAGATTTCCACACACACTGCCCATCTAGAAGACATTCATTTAAGTAAAGATGAAGTCATTTAGATTCTAAATCTCTCTCTCCCCACTCCTCTGCTGCCTCCACCCGACTAACCAACCACACATGAGAAGAGATAAAGGCACTGATGAGAAGAAAGGATGTGTGAACAAAGTAGGACACAGTGTGAAAGTCAGTTCTCCGCTTACAGTTGGCTTCAATTAGGAGTTAAGTGCGTGAGTGCACGCACGTGTGCTCAGTTGCTCGGTCATGTCGGATTCTTGGCAATCCCGTGGACTATAGCCCATCAGGTTCCTCTGTCCATGGATTTTCCAGGCAAGAATACTCAAGGGTTACATTTCCTACTCCACAAGTGCATGAGAGTCTAGATTAAACCATTTATGTATAATTATCAGGAAAATGATTTTGAGATCCTGAGATGACATCTTGTTACTCTGTGCGTCTGCTCCTGCCTGAGACCCTGTGCTGTTTATTTTCATCTTTTAATAAGGTTCCATCACAGTTCAGACAACAGAACCCTTATAGCTGTGAATAAGCCTCTGGATTCCATTATTCTTTGCAAATTCCTAACAAATAGCTAATTTTACTAAAGAGACAATGTTGAAGGAGGTAGATGATTTTTCTTGCAGGTGCCAGGGAGCAGAAATGTCTAATGGCTCACCACTCACAACTGCTTGATGTCTATTTTTCTAATTTCTCCCCTGGTGCTTTCCTTTCTTTCTCTCCCTTTTTTTTCCTGCTCACGTAGTCTTATTCGTCTCTCTCTCTCTGATGTCAACCCTGCTAGTGGCACTCAAGGATAGAGTTTTCTTGTTCCTGATTAAAATATCCAAAGATTCACGTGTTTCCCTCTTCCCTAGAGCCTACTGGGAGATTCTGCCCACACATTACTTACTTTGGAATAACTTAATACCACTAGTTGGTATGAACAAGCTTCCTGTAGGGTAATGGCTTGAATTCCCTGGTGCGATTCATCACCACCATTCTGCAGAACCACTTTAATGACCTCTTTTACATGATATCCCTAGTTACAGTCTCTCTATCACCCCTCTTTGCAACCCATTCTCACTCTGCTTCTAGGAGAGTTTGAGGGGTGTGTGTGTGTGTGTGTGATAGAGAGTGAGAGTTTAATACAAATCCATTCATGTTACTCCACTGCTTAAAATCCTCCAATGGCCCTGATCACACAAGAGATATAATTGAGTAGAAAGTTGCAGGTCCCTGCCTCCTTCTCTACTTCAACTTCTTACTCATCTTCCCTTCCTGACCCACCCCAGCAGCAAGGACCCTCTCTTTGTTCCCGCAGCTTGCCAATCTCCATCTCTCTCTAAGCCCTTGCACTAACTGCTCTCTCTATGCTCTTATTCAGATCTTCTCATGCCCGCTTGCTTTTGTCATTTGATTCACTGCTTAATTTCATTTTCTGAAGGGAGGGCCCCTCTGCCTAGCCAACAAAAACATCCCTCAAGCTCCATCTATCACATCTGCCTGCTGTGTGGTCATTGTATCTTCTTATGTCTTTATTTTTCTCTTCTCTTCATACCTCCACTAGAATAAGTCCTCCATGAAGTCTGGAATTTCCTCTTTTCTTCACAAATCTCCATGCCCAGAAGAGTGCCTGGCACATAACAAATGCTTAATAAATGAATATATATTCACAGTATATTTTCAATGGGAAAAATAAGCTATAAAATAGGCACACCTGCATTTTTTAAAGTATGAGTAGGTGTGTAAGTGCCTCTGTGGTGTGTGTACAGAAAGTAGCATAAATAGGGTCTTCCTGGTGGTCGAGTGGTAAAGAATCTACCTTGCAATGCAGGGATTCTTGGCCAGGGAACCAAGATTTCACATGCCATGGAGCAACTAAGCACATGCTCCACAACTACGGAGCCCACCAGCTCTGGAGCTCCAGAGGCACAGCTAGAGAGTTCATGTGCCTCAATGGAAGATGCTGCATGAATCAACAAAGATTCTGCCTGCCACATCTAAGGCCCATGCATCTGTGCTCAGTCACTCAGGCGTGTCCAACTTTTTGCAGTCCCACAGTCTCTATANCCTGCATTTTTTAAAGTATGAGTAGGTGTGTAAGTGCCTCTGTGGTGTGTGTACAGAAAGTAGCATAAATAGGGTCTTCCTGGTGGTCGAGTGGTAAAGAATCTACCTTGCAATGCAGGGATTCTTGGCCAGGGAACCAAGATTTCACATGCCATGGAGCAACTAAGCACATGCTCCACAACTACGGAGCCCACCAGCTCTGGAGCTCCAGAGGCACAGCTAGAGAGTTCATGTGCCTCAATGGAAGATGCTGCATGAATCAACAAAGATTCTGCCTGCCACATCTAAGGCCCATGCATCTGTGCTCAGTCACTCAGGCGTGTCCAACTTTTTGCAGTCCCACAGTCTCTATAGCCCACCAGGCTCCTCTGTCCATGGGATTTCCCAGGCAAGAATACTGGTGTGGGTTGCCATTTCCTTCTCCAGGGGATCTTCCCAACTCAAGTACCAAACCCGCATCTTCTTCATCTCCTGCATTAGCAGGCAGGTTCTTTACTCCGAGCCACCAGGGAAGCTCCTAACTAAGACACAATGCAGCCAAAAAGAAAAAGTAGCAAAATTAGAAATAGTGGTGGTTTCCAGGTGACTACGGACAGTTTTCATGTCTCTCTTTGTAAAATGTCTGTAACTTCTCTGTTCTTCACTTATGCATTTGCACAGGATTACCAGGTCAGATCTTACTTCCCAACCTTTGTACTGTCTGTCCAGCCCTCTGCTTAGTCTTAGCTAGCCACTCCATGGAGCTTGCAGATTACTGCACCTAGAATTTCAACTGGCAAGACATCCCCCTCAGTGTGTGCTTTGTGTGAGCGTGTAGATGACACAATAGCACACCACGACAGCCATGGAGTGGAGCAAGAAATCTAGCTGACAGTGAAATGCCTATCCCAGGAAACATCCCCATGGCACTTTCAAACACGAACAGAAGCAAGATGCATACAAATCACATGAAACTGTGCCCCTAGCAGAGAGCTTGAGACATGTGGACACTCAGTAAGCCTCTACTGAATAGAATGGAATATTACAGGGTTTATTGTTCCCAATAAAATAAGAGGCAGAACACACGGCTTGATGTTCCCATCTTGGAGCAGCTCTGTGGTTCTTGCCCTTGGCAAAATGACCTCATCAACCTGTATACTTTGTGATTTGAAGAGGATGGAAATCACAAAATGAAAGTACAGGTAGCCATGGCCTTGGTGTCATTTTGCTGTCACTTCCAAGATATCTGCCTCTCACTTCACAAGGAGGAGCTGGCAAAACGGCTCATCTGGAGAGAATTAGAGGCTTTGGGTTTCACCTTCCTGAACAGTTCTTCGGGCGTCCGTGGCATTCAGCGGCAAACCGCTGTCATTTTCCCTTTTGCAGCAATGACAGCCAAATGGGCTCTGGTTATGTGGCTATTGGTTATGCAAAATCAATTTTTTAATGCCATAATTATCAGCTATTCTGAAGAAATTAACTTTATTGATGATTGTCAGCAAGTCCTGTGCATATGATATATCGAGGTGAAAGCATTGCTCTGTTAACTGCTCGGTGAACAAGCTTGGGTGTCTGCAATTTTCATTATGAAGAATTGTTGACCCAAGATAGATTTTCTGACCTGTCCGCAATCATATCTCTCTACTAGGGCAATTCCACTGCCGCATTGGTGGCTGTTACTGAAACCTGAATGTGGAAATAAAGCTAAACATTACCAGGCTAAGGCATAGCATGTTTTCAGATCAATAATCAGCACTTGGCGAGTGAGGTTGGAATGTATAGAATAAGCCTCTCTGATTCGTTCTTATTAAGGCAAAGTGGGTTTTATTGTAACTGTTATGATCAATTGAAGGCAAATAAAGAGAGGGAAGTCTACACAGAAGAGGGAAGGGGTGCCTCTCAAGGGCAGCTAGAAATCCATCACGTCGACGTAATTATACCTGGCATACTGTGATCCTGGTGATTCACTAAAGAGCTTTCCATCAGGACACCAGCAAAAGAAACAGTGTGTGGTTTTGTGAGCTTCACAATTGCTGAAAATGCCTCGTAAATTTCTCATTCCCATAATTTTACTTAAAACTCTAGTGTGAGGTAGCAAAATGAAAATTCTTATGGCTGAAGCTGGAATCATAATCACATGTTTTCTACTCAGGTTCATTAAAATTAAGCACAACTCTGCCTATGGGAAAAGAGGGGTGGATCTGCAAATAAATGCTCCAGATTCACAGAGTGAAATTGAAAAGCAGATGGGAAATGTATGAATATTTGCACAAACATGTCGACGAGGTACCAATAATCTGTGTGACTCCAATTCTCTCTCCTTCAACATTTGTGCCACCTCAGCTCTAATGTGTTTGCAGAGGAAGTAAGTGATCGTGACAGCAACAGCTTAGTGCAGTGAAGCCTCATTAAGTCCATCGTCACTTATTTGAAGTTTTCTGTGCTCCAAGGCACTTGGTTTTGACAGTCTCTTCCCATCCTGGAATGCCTTGCTTTCTGGCATGGCCACCTCACTGTTCGTGCTGCCCGCTCCTCCACTGAGAACGTGCCCCCACCCCATGGCCACCTATCACTGTCCTGCCTCACCTGTGGACCCCACTCCTTCATTCGCCTCCGCGTGGCTCTCTCTGGGATCCCCTATCAGAACTGCCCCTCCCCCGACACACCCACACCTCCACATTGCCCTTGGTCCTTGCTCCTCACTCCAGGTCCCGCTCCACCCCTCACAAGCCACAGACAGCTACAGACTGACTTCACCTCTCAGCTCTTCAGTAACATGAGGAAGACAACAGTACTGTGTGAAAATCAAATAAAACGATGCATTCTCAGCATCCTATCTTACAAAGAGAAAACACTCACTAAACATGGTTACTATCTGTTTTAGATGAACATAACTTTTTGTTAATTTCAGTATAGTTTATTTACAATATTGTGTTCATATCAGGTGTACAGCCAAATGATTCAGTTACAGTCATACATATATGCATCTATATGCTTTTTTCAATTATTTTCCATTATTGTTTATTATAAGACATTGAATACAGTTCCCTGTGCTATACAGTAAATGCTTGTTGTTTATCAATTTTATATGTGGTAGTGTATATCCTTACATATCCTAATTTCTTTTAGGCAATCAATTTCTTCCCTTTCAATGCATGTGGCTAAGGTGAAGGAGACAGAAAACCCCCACTCATCCCCTCCTTTTCCATCCATGAGCACATGACATGAGGTCAGATCAGAGCATGTGTCTCACTGGCCACAGTGATCAGTACAAGGATTGGTAGGTCACTTCAATTCTAGCTATTATTCTCCTTCCTCCAAGAGCCCTTAAAGTGCACATCTTCAAAATGTGATTCTTGCCCTCTTTCCTGGTGGTTTCCATCCACAGTGCTTTCTCCTCAATTATGGCAGCTATAGCATTTGAGCCTGTCTTCATCTCCACTTGTGTTCTTGCAGTCATTGTAAGTGACTTCCCATCCATAGTGAGGACCAGCCATTATTCCTTGACATATTATCCTCTACCCTCTCCTTCCATACCTCCTTCCTGAGATCCCAATTTAGGCATCAATCCCACCAGCCCTCCAGACTCCTCTATCCATGGGATTTTCCAAACAAGACTGCTGGAGTGGGTAGTCATTCCCTTCTCCAGGGAATCTTCCTGACCCAGAGATCCAACCCAGGTCTCAAACCCAGGTCTCCTGCATTACAGGTAGATTCTTTACCATTTAAACCACCACGGAAGCCCCCAATCCCACCAATAACACACGCAAACTCCCAATTCATCCTGCCCTCAGAATACTCCTTCTACCATTCCAGCTTTCTTATTCTGGTCCTCTCAATCCAGCGGTCAGTCTACTGACCCCTCATCTCTTCGCTATTCTCATGACTTCCAAGTCTACATTTCCAATCTTGACCCTGCCATGAATAGTGGACATAGATTTATGACTACCTATGAGATAGATCTATTTGGATGTCTAAAAAATAAACTGCTCTAAATTTAATGTCTTAAACTAAGCTCTCAATTTTGTCTCTCAAACTTGCTCTTTTCCCAGTGGTTCACATTTCAGTGAATGGCAACACCATCCAGGAAGCTGTTCAAACTAAAACCCTAAAATTGTCATCTATTTTACTCTTTTCAGTATAACCTTCATTCAGTCCTTCAGCAAATATTGTAGGCCTGTCTATCAACATTTGCATGCTAAATCACCTCAGTTGTGTCCAACTCTTTGAGATCCTATGGACTATAGCCCACCAGGCTCCTCGGTCCATGGAATTCCCCAGGCAAGAATATTGAAGTGGGCTGCCATGCCTTCCTCCAGGGAATCTTTCTGACCCAGGGATCAAACCCTTGTTTCTCATGTCTTCTGCATTGGCAGGTGGGTTCTTTACCACTAGCTACACCTGGGAAGATCTGTCTGTCAACATTTATCC
Source organism: Neotragus moschatus (assembly GCA_006410615.1). Taxonomy (NCBI): domain Eukaryota; kingdom Metazoa; phylum Chordata; class Mammalia; order Artiodactyla; family Bovidae; genus Neotragus; species Neotragus moschatus. The sequence continues at coordinate 1,018,790 of SJYA01000463.1, forward strand.
CAACCTAATCACTTCTCTCCAGCTCAAACTTCTAAAGCCTCACTTAGCTCTTGCTTAGACTAATGCATTAGCTCTTGATTTCCTATTTCCTTTGTGTCTTCCAAATCCAGTGCTGTGCACTGCAGCCAGAGTGATCTCACGCTCACATTAAAGCACAGTGCCCTTGGCACCCAACATCCACTGTCTTTCCATGGCAAAGGTATCAGGGAAGGCTGACTCTCCTGCTGACCTCATCTCCTCGCCCTTCTCTCCCATTTAATATATTCTAGCTACACGAGCCTCCTTTCCGTTCCTTGAACACATTATTTTCCATCATGTCTCAAGGTCTGTGCACCTGTTCCCTCCTCTGCATTGTCCTCTTCCTCCCACAAATTAGTTTGACTGTCTTTCTGTCGTCATGAAGATTTTAAACCAAGTAACAAACTTTAAGAGCTCCCCTAATACTCTAAAGTAGCCCCCATCTCCCCAGAAATATTTTATTCTCACTCCCTATTTAGTGTGTTTATTGCACTTTGTGATGGGCTTCCCAGATGGTGCTAGTGATAAGAACCCGCCTGCCAATGCAGGAGACATAAGAGACAAGGGTTCAAACCCTGGGTCAGGGAGATCCTCTGGAGGAGAGCATGGCAACCCACTCCAGGATTCATGCCTGGAGAATCCCATAGACAGAGGAGCCTGGTGGGCTGTAGTCCAGGGTCACAAAGAGTTGGACAAGACTGAAGTGATTTAGCATGCACATATAGCACTTTGTGATATAAAAATGTGTTGTTAGAATAAATCTCCTATCTCACCATCCCATTCACCAAAATAACTGAAAGTTGTATGAGGTCAGGAACTTGGGACGTATAGTTTAGGTTATGTCTCTCAAGACCTACATTAGACCTAAATTAAATTGAGAGATGGCCTACAACTTAATTTTGTACTAACAGAGGTGAATGGAGTGTGCTTCAGAACAATGAAATGTGTAAGGGAGTTTTCAAAGAGGATGTTTGACTACATCATAGAACAAAATCTTGAACCACTTTTTGTTGCTTAGTGGCTCAGTCATATCCGACTCTTTTGCAACCCCATGAACAGCGGCCCTCCAGGCTCCTCTATCCATGGGATTTTCCTGGAGTCCTGGAGTGGGTTGCCATGTCCTCCTCCAGGGTATCTTCCAGACCCAGGGATTGAACCCACGTATTCTGCATTAGCAGGTGGATTCTTTCCTGCTGAGCCATGAGGGAAGCCCCTTAACCATTTGAAGAGACACCCATTTCCATACTAATCTTGTGATCAGCTAAACGCTAATGCTGCAGCTTTGACTTAATAGCCATAAATATTTTTTTTACTACTTCTGTGTTAGGGCAGGACAGCTGTCCAGCAACACGTCAGTTGGCATAATTTCTAACACAACACAGAGCAAGCATCATGATGTTCATAATTGTTTTAGAAGAGCCCACAGTTCAGACATTTTACTAATTATGCCAAACTAGAACAGTTTAATTAGATATGATCTTTGCACTGTATGCCAATGTGACAAGGTTGGTTTTAAGTAGTCAGCAGTGGGATTGTTAAAGGAACGTTGCAAGGATGCGCATCCCACCAAGCTGGTCCAGGATGGCAGCCAAGTATTTGTGAGCAGCCACCAGTCTTCATCACTATTATTTTTTTAAAACACATGTCTATAGAGACATAAAAAATGGCTGATTAATTACTGGAAATCTTTAGCTAACAATTGACAGAGCTTGACCAGAGCTGCACACAGACTGGAATTGTATTGTGTGTGTGTGTGTGTGTGTGTGTGTGTGTGTGTGTGTGTGTTTGTATGCTAATGCTCTTCAGTTGTGTCCCACTCTTTGCAACCCTATGGACTGCAGCCCACCAGGCTCCTCTGTCCATGGGATTCTCCAGGCAAAANCCATCTGCAGTGATTTTGGAGCCCAGAAAAATAAAGTCTGACACTGTTTCCACTGTTTCCCCATCTAGCGTAGCGGTTAGGCAGGCAGGTAAGCAGGCAGGCGAGGGTCCCTAGGTCAGGAGTTCAAAGCCCAGCTCTAACCAAATCACTTAATCACTGTAATATTCCCATGAGGTGAGTTTTAAAACTTGAGTTTTAGGAAAGTTGAATGCCTAAAGTCACAAAGCTAGTAAATACAGAGCAAGAATTCTAAGCCAGTTCTGTCTAATCCATAAGCAATGTCCTAAGCACTGTGATATTCTGCTTCTGCACCAAAGATGAAGGTAAACATAGAAAAGAGAGGGGAGACAAGCACCTGTTTTCAGTGCAGTACTCTGATGTGGTGCCAGCACCAGCAGACAGGCTAAGGTTAACTTCCGGTTACCCACAGAGGACAGCAAGGTCCCTCCACGGGTTGTCAGTAGTGAGTCATATATGTCACTGTGTGTGCCTTGAAGGTGTATGGATGTGCTGCAGGGAACAAAGTCAGTAAGATGTGACAGCTGTTCTAGAGAGTGCCTTAATGTGAAGATGAGATAAAGGTATGTTCTCAGAAACGCTAGGAACAATCTTGTGGTCTGGTCTGAAATCTGGGAAGACTTCCTGGAGAAGCTGATGCCTGAGTTAGGTATCAGAAGAAAAGGAAGAAAGGGTTTCTAGGCTAAAGGAACAGAACTCACAAAAATTCAGAGGGTTTAAATCGCTTAGTAGATAGAAAAACCTGAAAATATTTAAGAGCATAAAAGAGAAATTAGGAAATGAGTAGAAGAATGAGGTGACTATATGCCTAAATTTTCCTGAAATGGTAAAGTTTTTTGTTTTGTTTGTGTTCGTTTTTTAACTTTTATTGGGGCAATAACTGATTTACAATGTTGTGTTAGTTTCAGGTGTAAACCAAAGTGTTATATAAATACATTTATCCACTCTTCTTTAGGTTCTATTCTCATATAGGCCATTACAGAGCGTTGAATTACAGAGGCCCCTGTGTGGTACAGTTTTATACCCAACATTCCAAGAAAGTTAACTTGTGATCGTTATTTTACCCTCAAAAGTATGCTGGTTTGTGTGATAAATTATATTACATCCTACAATCACCCTACAGATGAAGCTACAAAGTGAACATAGAGGTCTAAGCATAGACAGTCATTTATTTCACACTGAGAAATTTCCAAAAGTGTAGTAGGTTTATTACTGATATTTGGAGATAATTTTAGATAATAAACAAACACTAAAAAAAAATCATTAATAGTTATATGTGTTTTTTGATGTATATTGGGGAGAAGCATAACTAGCCCATCAAACTTCTGATTTCATGAATATCATTGCCTTGGATAGACTAAAATAGTTATTGCTCTGATGGTCATTTATCTTACCTGGGCTCATAAGTTTCAGGCCCAGTGCTTTTTTATTTTTTTTTTTGGCTGCTCTGGGTCTTCACTGTGGCACTTGGGCTCTTCATTGCAGGATGCAGCATGCAGACTTAGTTGCCCTGTGGCATGTGGGATCTTAGTTCCCCAGCCAGGGATTGAAGCCAAGTCCCCTGCTTTGGAAGGCAGATTATTAACCACTGGACCACCAGGGAAGTCCCAGGCTTGGTGTTCTGGCAAGAACATTTCAGACCTTGAATAACTGAAACTCCCTTCTCAACTCTTTGGAAGGTTTGGAAGAACACATGATATGGGTTGGTCTTATGGATTGTCCAGTACAGAACATCATGGGTATCAATGCATTCTTTCAACAGTACACCAAATATCACTTCCAATGGTGTAGGACTCTGGCAACAAAATGCTGAAAGCCAGGAAAAACTGCAGTAGGAGACAAGGAGTGTGAAGAGCTCGAGACCAAGGATTTCCTTGGGAATCTGCCTATTTTACACTCCTACTTTTAAACTCTTCTCTCTGGTCCCAGGTTAGACTTCAGGAGGTGATGCTGAAAGGATAAAATCTAGGTGGAAAATTATTTTTGTAATTCAGGTGAATGGTGGTGAAGACTTAAAACTAACAAGGTAGTGGTGAGGTGGAGAGAAAGCAATATTTTGAGATATATTTAGGAGCTAAACAAAAACAAGACTTGAGATTGATCAGAGGCAGAAGAAAGAAAGGGTCTAGTGTGACTCCTACATCTCTGACTCAGACAACTGGGTAGAAAGGGATTCCATTAACCAAGGAATGGAGGAGAAGCAGCAGGTTTGAAGCAGAGGATGGTGATTTCATCAGGTCTCTGGCTGACAACATGGAAGTGGGAGGTAGATGAGATGTTAAGAAAAGAGCATCACATTTAGATTAAGAACTTGTTCAAATTTCAGTTTTGTTATTTACTCCTGAAAATATGCATAATATAGTAGGAGGTTGTTGTGAGAATTAAATGAGAGGCTGTGTGTGAAAGCACTTTGTAAATTGCAAAGTGTCAGTTGTTATTTTGAAGTAAATAAGTAGAAGTGATAATGAATTCTAAGTGTTTAGAGATTATAAGGCTCAAAGGCACACTTAAAGAAGCTGACCACATGGTCTGTCCTTGGTGTGTTGCACTTCAACCACTGCTCACAGATGAGACACCAGCTTATTTTTAAATCCTAGTGAAAGTAACCCATTTCAGAGTTTTAAAGCTCTTTCTATTTAACATTACCTAGACAATGGCAACCCATTCCAGTACTCTTGCCTGGAAAATCCCATGGGCGGAGAGCCTGGTAGGCTGTNTGGAAGTGGGAGGTAGATGAGATGTTCAGAAAAGAGCATCACATTTAGATTAAGAACTTGTTCAAATTTCAGTTTTGTTATTTACTCCTGAAAATATGCATAATATAGTAGGAGGTTGTTGTGAGAATTAAATGAGAGGCTGTGTGTGAAAGCACTTTGTAAATTGCAAAGTGTCAGTTGTTATTTTGAAGTAAATAAGTAGAAGTGATAATGAATTCTAAGTGTTTAGAGATTATAAGGCTCAAAGACACACTTAAAGAAGCTGACCACATGGTCTGTCCTTGGTGTGTTGCACTTCAACCACTGCTCACAGATGAGACACCAGCTTATTTTTAAATCCTAGTGAAAGTAACCCATTTCAGAGTTTTAAAGCTCTTTCTATTTAACATTACCTAGACAATGGCAACCCATTCCAGTACTCTTGCCTGGAAAATCCCATGGGCGGAGAGCCTGGTAGGCTGCAGTCCATGGGGTCGCTAAGAGTCGGACATGACTGAGTGACTTCACTTTCACTTTTCACTTTCATACATTGGAGAAGGAAGTGGCAACCCACTCCAGTGTTCTTGGCTGGAAAATCCCAGGGACGGGGGAGCCTGGTGCCGTCTATGTGGTCGCACAGAGTCAGACATGACTGAAGTGACTTAGTAGCAGCAGCAGCAGCAGCAGACTAATTTTATTATACATCAGCTCCTTTTGTCTGTATGTGCTTGGGTTCCTTATATTCTTGAAAACCCTTCAGGAAAGTCTTCAATCTTTTCTTCCAACTCACAATACCTTATCCATTAAGCTATCTGTAATAGCATATTAAAAAGCAGAGACATTACTTTGCCAACAAAAGTCTGTCTAGTCAAGGCTATGGTTTTACCAGTGGTCATGTATGGATGTGAGAGTTGGACTGTGAAGAAAGCTGAGTGCCAAAAAATTGATGCTTTTGAACTGTGGTGTTGGAGAAGACTCTTGAGAGTCCCTTGGACTGCAAGGAGATCCAACCAGTCCATTCTGAAGGAGATTAGCCCTGGGATTTCTTTGGAAGGAATGATGCTAAAGCTGAAGCTCCAGTACTTTGGCCACCTCATGCGAAGAGTTGACTCATTGGAAAAGACTCTGATGCTGGGAGGGATTAGGGACAGGAGGAGAAGGGGACGACAGAGGATGAAGTGGCTGGATGGCATCACCGACTCAATGGTCGTGAGTTTGAGTGAACTCTGGGAGTTGGTGATGGACTAGGAGGCCTGGCGTGCTGCAATTCAAGGGGTCGCAAAGAGTCAGACATGACTGAGCGACTGGACTGAACTGAACTGAACTGAACTGAACTGAAGGAGCCCTTTCCCCAAAATCAGAGAAAAGGTTTCATTTATTTAACAAGTATGTACTGCATGCTGATTTTATCAAGCTTTGTGTTTTTAATACATCAACTGCGTATATGTTCATTCTTCGCTGTGCACCTAAACGTTTTGCACTAGATTGTTCCCTGTGGCAAGTTTTTACCATAGCCTGAACTTCCCAGCCAGCCAGTGTGCTTCCAGGTCACTTCTCTTCTCCAAGAGCTTCCTTTCCTTTTCTCTTTCTCCTTCCAGCCAATTCACTTGGTACCAAACATCTTTCCGACGCAGATGGAATAAAAACTAATTTTACTATTAGCTTAAGCAAAGCAAATAAGATGTAAATCCTCTGCCAAAGAAGTCATGCAGTGCATTTCAAAGCCCCGTTTTATATGCAGTTTTAAGATGATCTACTGTTTGGCATGATTCATGACACTGTTCTCCTTCCATTAACTCACAGTTAATTATGTGACCTCTTCTTTTCACCAGCTGAGATTTCCGAATTGAATCCAGCATTTTAAGAGGCCCTGTTTCTCTTAGCAGCCACCACTATTGTATTAAAATACACAGCACTGAGCATCAGAAGCCCTCCACCCCCATCCCATCAGCATCTTGCTTGGTGCTTATAAACCCACAAGGGCTAAATAGAGTTTCCAAGACACTAGCAACTTCCTACATCATTGAGTCCATGTATCAGCACAAAATTTCCTGAAAACTTTAGGTGAAAAGATGGTAGAGCAGTTCTGAAAATAACAATATAAGGGCTCAAATTCTGAAAGTAGAAATTTCATAATTCAAAGCTCTTGCCGAGGGATTCCTTTTGTCCATGTATGCTTCACTACCTCACCAAGCTTTCCCTCTCACTGAGAGGTTTGGTTGTCTGAAGTTATTTTTCCCAGGCCTTTGTTTTCACAAACCTTTTCTTTTTATTTTTTCTTTTCCTTTTTCTCCTGCACCTCTTCCTTTTCATTTTTCTTCTTGCTCTTCTAATCTCTCATTTCTTCAATTTGCCTGCCTTTGCTGCAAATGATATTTGCTAATACTTTCAATTGAAGTTCAAAAGTAAATGTAATTTTCTGGTTGCTAATGGTAAGGAGTTGGTGATGGATAGGGAGGCCTGGCATGCTGCAATTCATGGGGTCGCAAGGAGTCGGACACGACTGAGCAACTGAACTGAACTGAACTGAATGGTAAGTGCACAATGCTGCCGAAGTGTCTCATTATCATGTAACTGGTCATTTTACCTTGCTGCACCAAATTCTTTGACTGCACTTATTATGCCCTCAACATGAAATCACACTTCCTTATCGAAGCCTTCATGTACTCATTCAATCAAGCAAATGCGTTTTTAGCTAACTTGTGTGCTAGGCAATTGTTCCAGTACACATAGATACAATATTTAACAAGATATCATAGACCCTCACGGAATTTACATCCTAGTGTGAGACAGTGAGATAATAAAAAATGGGTAATATAATTTTTGATATAAACTAGGAAGAAAATAAAGAAGGATAAGTGAGAGAGGAAGTGCTCTTTAGCTAGGATAGTTAGGAACCCTCTCTGAGGGGTGACACAGACCTGAAACCTGAATGACAAGATTGAAATATTAGTTACCAGTGGAATTCAGTAATAGGAATCAGTCATTCTCTTATATGTGAATTTTACTTTGTAAAATTACTTTGAATAACAATCTATCTTTGTCTATTTCTACATATTGTTTCTTGTAAACTAAACATTTGTACTTGTACATGTCTTTTAAATGAATAGAATCTAACAGTTGGAGGAAGTGCAAACTCTCTTCCAGTTAGTCATGCTACTTTTTAAAATATGAGTCTTATTAGGCTTGAAAGCCCTGAGTATTATGAGACCTCGAGCAATGGAGTTTCCATATCAGGTAGAAAATGAGAGCATCTAATATCTAAGGCTCCTTCCAAGTCTAAAATGTTTAAGATGCCATGATTCCACTTTGAGTTATATATTTATTATCTATCAAAACCTAGTACCTAGGCTGACAAAAATCTAATAATCTATGAAATAATGTTTTAATGGCCACAAGGTAATTAATAAAAATTGATGGATTATCATGTTTCAAAAATTAATTTATGGCTTAACTTCTAAATCCATTATGTATGCTAAGACCTATAAATGCTCCAATGTTAGTGTTTTAATTCTTTTGAATTCCAATGTTTGTAATTTTAGTAGACCATCTAAGGAGTGGCTTTGTCTTTGCAATTTTAAGATGTATAAAAAGAAAGTTGGATAATAATAGCAAATACTTATTAAGGTCTTATCAACAACCCTGCTTTAAGTCTTACATGTAAATATTAACTTGTCCTTTTCAACAACACTGATATAGGTTATGATATTCTTTACAGAAGGGAAGTCAAAGTATGGCTCTTTTAATAGTCCCAAACCATTAAATGGAAAAGTTGGGATTTGTTCCCAAGCAGTCATATATCAGAGGCTATACTTTTAATCACTATACTATACTCTTATGCCTTGCATTGATGATCCTAGATAGATAAAGGCAAATCTGCACTTAACAATACAGCCATGAGGGTGTGGGGAGGGAATCAGAATGGTTTTCACAGTCTTTAAGTTAATGCAATATCAAAGTGTGGTCTAGAAGTTACTCTACTCTGAGAATCCTTTGAAGGATCTCTCTCCACTTAAAGTAATGGTATCCACTTTAGAGTACAAGGCAAGTATATTATATATGCCCTTTGGCAAGTCATATGGGCTCCCCTGGTAGCTTAGTGGTATAGAATCTGCTTGCCAATGCAGGAGATGTAGGTTCAATCCCTGGGTCTGGAAAGTTCCCTGGAGGAAGGAAATGGCAACCCACTCCAGTATTCTTGCCTGAGAAATCCCATGAACAGAAGACCCTGGTGGGCTCTGAATCAGATGCAACTTAGTGACTAAACAATAACCTTTAGGTGTAAGGAGGCATAGGCATGGAATTCACATGCCTCTTTAAGACCACAGTGTAGGGGAGGGATCAAGACCACAATGAAACCCACAAAGCAAATGAATGACAGTTCTGATAATTAGCTTTACAGATATGAGGTACAAGGGAAAGGAGTTCAATTCATGTTCATGCTAAGATTAACTAGGTCAATTTCAGGTTTGATGGGCACAACTTTGTTAAGATTTACTCACTAGACTCAGGCCAAATAGCAGTGAAATGTAACCTTAGGTATCATATTATACATAAATCCGATAAGCATAATAAAATTAGGCTGACAGTTGCACCTGAATAAGAAATGAATGCAAACTTCATGTATGATTTTCCTTCATACACAGAGAAGGAATGTGAGCTACTGAGAAATAAAGACTACTATCTAGAGCACATGCTGCTGACTCTAGGGGCTACTTTTCTTTCTTTAACAGGAAAAGAAGCTTCTCTCCACTCTGCTGAAAAGGGGAATAGCATTAGGTCCATAACTCACTAGAAGACCTAGTGAGACGCAGACTATTATTGCTCAGTGAATTGACTCTGATGGGAGATACTGAGAAGAGGAATTACTATCATCATCCTAGCTATTACTGACCAGTGGGCTGGACTTGTTAACAGGCCAAGCCTCACAGGAAGCATCTCACTGAGTCTTGGCCACTGGAAGTCATCCTTCAGCTCTTCCTGCCTCCCAGTGTTTCTCTGCTCCACAGCCTACTCTTACAGGTGGGCTTATCCCATGTTATTTTCTTGCAGCTATGAATGTACAGTCTATTTACAACCTTCTAAAGTCAGTTTTATAAATAACCTTCACAGTATGCAAGACATTTGGGATGCAGCATTAGCAGAAGGATACGAAGATGAATAAGATATAGTCTCTGCTCTCAAAAACATGATTTTAAAAAATCATGCGAGGGACTTCCCTGGTGGACCTGTGGGTTTGTGTAGCCAAAAATAATTAATTAAAAAACAAAACACGCTACTATAATACAAGGCAAAGTTAAATTCATTCTAAAAGCATTCCAAGAAAGAAACTGTAGGAGAACAGAGTATTACAAATTCTTAAAATTTAACGTAGAGCTAGGATTTCAAAACCATCAATCAGTTGCAAGTAACAGACAATACTCCCATTAATATGAACAGAAAGTGAATTGAATAAAGGTTCATTAGGTAGCTTACAAAATCTCTAAGAGAGTCAGATATGGAGGCTTGGCTGGCAAGAGCAGTATATCACATATCAGATATGTGATGGCGAAATCACGTATCACAGAGCAGGTCTGATGAAGACACCTTTGCCACAAGAGCTGGGCACAGATTCCACGACACGGGCATCGAACCACAGCTGCATTGTCATCTCAGAAAACTGCATGACACTGCTGAAACTCTCATAACAGCAGAGTCCACGCAATTCCGGCTTCTCCATCCTGCCAGCCTCCAGATGCAAGCCTGTCTCTTACTGCCAGTGACTGGGTCATGTGTCTACACCGTAATTTCAAGGGTCTGGGAGAATAATCATGTTTTCAGCTTCTCAGGTAGGATCCAGCTCTTAGAATCTGATGTGGGAGGAGGTGGTTCGCAAACATATGAAAGTGCATGGCAATATCCACTACATCAAGCAAGCTATACTGGACACCCAGTTTAAGGGGAGGAGAATCGTAGGCAGGCCATTTTGGCTTTCATGTCCCTCTTCCTTTTTACAATGAGATAATGCTTTTTATCACTTGCTACCATTCTGCCTTCCCTTTTATCTTGGAGCATTTTGCAGTCGCCTTGGTGAGATAGTCAGAGCTGGGACTCTTAGGCTTTATTCAATCATGGTATTTTCATCTATGTTCAGGATTATAAACAAGGCTATTTTGAAGGGCCAAATGCTTAATTAAAGGGGAATATGATAATTGTTTTAAATCAAGTGATGATGTGGAAGAAAAATAGATACTATTTAACTCGTGTTTTCACAGAGACAGTTGGAAATGACTCACAGAGGTAGATGGTTCATCTGACAACCAAGGATAGTTTGAGACTGTAGAAGCAGAAGTAACACCATCAGTTCTTTGTTTCCTGATAATGAGCAATATTCAATACAATACATTTAAGGTTGCAGAATGATTTCAGGTACAATAAAGGTAAAATCTCACTCAAGTATTTAACAGGATAATATGGAAAAGATTTTCCAGTGCACGCATCTTAAGCCGCTTCAGTCGTATCCGACTTTTTTGACCCCATAGGCCGTAGCCCACCAGGCTCCTTTGTCCATGGGATTCTTCAGGCAGACTACTGGAATGGGTTGCCATGCCCTCCTCCAGGGGATCTTTCTGATCCAAGGGTCAAACGCAGATCTCTAATGTCTTCTGCGTTGGCAGGCAGGTTCTTTACCACTAACACCACCTGCAAAGCTCCAATTCACTAACAGATGCTTCCCTGAATTCCTCTGACCTTTAAGTGAAAAAACTTTTCCTAACTAAAAAGAAATGCAAATCAAATGATTACACAGCACAAATGACTATTTAGAAGATTCAAGGAATTCCCTCTAAATTTCATAGACACAAATGTCCCCAAATACATAACCCTCAACACCTTACTAACAACACCTGAATTATATTAACGTCTCACCAGTCTTCATTTCCTGCTCAGCAAATGAAGCTGTTATATTCCTGGACAACCAATCAGGAGCTAGAACATCACAAAACATCTTCCCCAACCTATCCTCCAGCATCTACTCAATTATAATAGTTCTCAAATTTTATGCCCCAAATATACTTTAAGTCTGCCTGTTTCTGTCAGTCCTCATCACTGTCACCCCTGGTGAAGGCCCCGTCAGCTCTCACAGGACTCACAGTGGCTGTGTGTTCCTGCTTGCTCTCCTACCCTGGACCTGTCTCCCTCAGAGTTGTCCTCCACCCACCAGTCAGAGGCCTTCTGAAACTCAGATCTCATCAGGGCTCCTCCTTGCATGGATTTTTGGATTCCATTGATTACACTTTTGAATTCTGACTTCCTTACTTTTTAGTAAGGTAGATTAGACAAGTCACTCAACCTCTCTAAGCCTCAATATCTCCATTTTAAAATGAAAATAATGCTTTTTTCATTGATAATCCTTACACTAAGGATTATTAATAAAAAGAAAATGTGTTGAAAGTGTCCTGCCCAGTAGCCAGGATAAAATAAATCTTTCGATGAAATGTTCATTAGTCATTAAAATAGAAAGCCTTGTCAGTGTAGAGTCACCATTAGAGGAGACTTTAATACAAATCAGATTTTTTTTCTTGTTGTTTAAATAAAGAAGCAGAAATAACAATGGATAAATGATTATTTGCATGCCATAAGGAGTGCCATGTAATAAATGACACCCTTGGAATCTCCCAGGGGGAAAGTGGGTTGTTTACTTCTCAGTGGGAGCAGTGTGCCAATGCAAAAAAAGAAAACAAAATCCACTGAGATGCATGAGAAGTGACAGCAGCAACCGACGCAGCACCATTAAATGTTTTCCAGTATTCATTCATTCATGTATTCATCAAACATTTACTAAGCACCTATCGTGTGCCCTGCACTTCTTGGTGGGAATACCAAGGAAGGAATTCAGTGTATGCTCTTAAGGAAGCTCACAGTTTAACACACATACTTAATGTGTTTTGTAATGGAAATACATCCCATGTCCCTTGAGACCTGTAAGACTTCCATCAAATGAGGGATGAACTGAAGGCAGTGACAAGGGTAGGAGGCAAGAGGGGAATAGAAGGCCAGAGCAGGACACAGTCATGGGAGAGACCTCAAAGGATGAGTCAGTGATGGGTCATTGAATCTGGCTGAAGCATGTGAATCTGGTTGTAGCAGGCTCGTGCTTGGCCCTGGGCCATCAACCTGGGACCTAAATAGTAGATTTAGTACCATTGCCTCTGAAGCCTGGGGTCATCTAAGGTGCCTCTTGATCACTGGTCTCTCCTGCATCCAAGTTTGATTCATTCAAAGGCCAATACTCCTTCAGCCCCTTCTCTATCAAAAGGCACAGGGGAGTGAAATCCTTTCCTGGCTACTCCGCCTGTCTTCTTCCACCTGATTAGATTCTCTGAAAGATGCAGTGGCTTAAGTCTTGCTGGAGAGATAACAGGAGCCAGGAAGAGAGTAATCTAAGGCCACGTTTTAATCACTTGATTCACGTCCTTGGCCAAACAAGGATTTTCCATTCTCAGTGCTTTACAGGGAAGGAAGTCAGAGCGCACGCTCATTCAACTCCGATTCTCATATTCCCTCTCTCTCATCGCTCATTCTCTCTCGCTGTCTTTTGCCTGTCCTTTCTTCTCCATACCACTCTTTCATATCTCTGTTAAAACACCCAAACTGTATTGTTCAAGAAAACTAAAATCCTTCCTATCAAATTTCTTTCTGCATGTTCCTGCCTCAGTTGCTCATGGCATTCTCTTCAGCCCAGTCATTGAAGCCCCCAGAGAAAGAAAGAGGGGCTATCGTTTCCTCAATTGCAATTTTATTTCCCTCTCAATAAGACCTGTGTTTCCCCTGACTTCCTTACTAATGCTGAAGTCATGTTACCCAAATTTGGATACTAGTTCGAACTCCATCTGCAAGATTTTGAAGATTTGTTTAATCACTCTGTAAAATGGTGAGAATCATAATATCTACCTGATGCTGTCTCCTGATTAAATTAATTAATACCTATGAAGTATTTAGAATGTGCACATGTGCTAAGACACTTCAGTCATGTCTGACTCTGCGACCCCATGGACTGTCCCCTGCCAGGCTCTTCCATCCATGGGATTCTCCAGGCAAGAATACTGGAATGGTTTGCCGTGCCCTCCTCCAGGGGATCTTCCCGACTCAGGGATCAAACCCATGTCGTCTGCATCTCCTGCATTAGCAGCTGGGTTCTTTACTATTAGAGCTGCCTGGGAAGCCTGGGATTAAAATAGTGCTGGTATATAGCAAGTGGTAAATACCATTAATGCCAATGAAGTAAGCACAATTGAAGAAAGCTTCCTCATGAAAAAAGTTCACATCTTTGGAGGAGAGGATATTTTGCTAATTGGTACAGTGTTGGCTTATCTCATAGCCTTGTCTCTGATGTCTCCAGCATCAGCAGGTGGGTACTTTACCACTAGCGTCACCTGGGAAGCCCTGGCATGGGTGGCCTATCTCTTCTCCAGCAGATCTTCCCAACCCAGGAATCGAACTGGGGTCTCCAGCATTGCAGGTAGATTCTTTACTAGCTGAGCTTCCAGGAAAACCCTGTAGGTTAACTACCCCACCTTACACTGAGAAATCCTTGGCTGTTACTGCCTCACATGAGTTTGGTTGTGGTATGAGACATTTACTGCTCCTCACTGTCCAGCAGGAATGATACCAGATCTTATGCTATGGTGCTATGTTCTCTCAGAACTGATTCAACGTTCCCTGGGACCAATCATATGGGCTTTCCTGGTGGCTCAGTGGTAAAGAATCCTCCTGTAATGCAGAACATGTGAGTTTGATCCTTGAGTTGGGAAAATCCTCTGGAGAAGGAAATGACAACCCACTCCAGTTTACTTTGTAGTGGACCAAGTGTGAAGGACGACAGACATGCTCTAGCCCCTTCTGCAGACATGCTGTAGCCCCCCTGGGCAAAGCATTCCATTTGCAGACATGTTCTAGCCCCTTCTGCCAGATGTCTCGCCTGCAAGCACATCTGCAGGCCTTCACACTTGGTCCACTACAATACTTGCCTGAAAATTCCCATGGACAAAGGAGCCTGGTGGGCAACGGTCCATGGGGTTGTAAAAGAGTCAGACATGACTGACCAATCATATGGGATATACCAGGGGGTTAGGATTTTAATCCCAAAGCCATGGGTATCTGGTGAGATTCTTGAAGGAAAAACAAGAGATTAAGTTTTCATTCTGGAAAGAGATTTCTGGTAGCAGTTTATGTAGCTATATTGGATTGGAGGTGGGAAAGGTTAGAAGCAGAAAGACCATATAGGACACTGTTAAAACAGTCCAGGAAAGAGATGATGAGGGGCTGGCCCCAAGCATGGCAAAAGAAATGGATTTCTTCTGAAACAGACATACTGAAACGTTGATGTGGAAGGGAAGGATAAGAAGTTTATCCTTATCTGTGGCACCATAAGTTGAGACAGAAGTAGAGAAACTTGAGGGAGGACAATGAGCCCAACATGCTATGTTGGTGTTATCTCCGGGTGAAGGTGTGTAGTAGACTCTTGGAAATATGGATCCATCTCTTGGTAGAAAGGTCCAGGAGATAAAGACCTAGGAGTCATCACCATGTAAGTGAGGGCTAAAGTCACTAAAATAGATGAGGTTGCTGAAAGCAAGATACAGAGCAGGGAAGAAAGAGGGCCAAGAACAAAACTCTAACGTCCAAGGTGGATGAAGAAGGTCAAGTGCAAGTGAAGGAAGGATGGGTCAGGGAGGCCACAGGAAAGCCAGAGAGTGTGGCGTCACAGAAGCTAAGCAATGAAAGACATCCAATGTTGTTAATTTAACCCAACATTTATAGAACATCTACTATGTGGCAGGTACTACTATATGTACTGAAATACACCTGCAAAAACAGTAGTGTCCCTGGCCTCAAAAAATTATATTCAGATTCAGAAACAGATCAGCATCAGGTAGATAGTGATACGTGCTATGAAAAAATATAAAGCAGGTTAGGGAACTGGAAGTAATGAGTGAAGAGGGTACTGTTGCAGATACCAGTGTTCAGGAGGGCCTCTTTGTTCATTTTATTTTTTATTGGAATGTAATTGCTTTTCAGTGTCATGTTAGTTTCTGCCATACATCAACATGAATAAGCTATATGTATAAATATATCCTCTCCTTCTTGAACCTCCCTCCTAACCCCTGCCCCCATCCCATCCCTCTAGGTCATCACAGAGCACCGAACTGAGCTTCCTGTGCTATATGCAGCTTCCCACTAGCTATCTGTCTTGTAGATAGATATACATAGCTTATAGCTTATATTATGGTAGGGTATAGCTTATATCACGGTAGAGTATAGCTTATATCATGGTAGGGTATATATGTTGATGCTACTCTGCCTTTGAAAAATGACATGTACATAGAGATGCAAATGAAGAGAAGGAGAGAGCCATCAAATGTTCTGGAGGCAAAGGCATTGGCACAGGAAAAGGCCATGAAACAGCAGTGCTGGCTCGTCTGCAGACCAGTAGGTGGACCGATATTGCTGCGGAGGGGTGAGTAAGGGGGATATAGTGGGAATAGGGTGAAAGAGCTGGCCTTGGGCCAGACTGTGTGGAGTCTCACTGAGAGGTCAAGCATGATGACTGAGAAGATTCTCTTGGATTCAACAATTAAGAGGCCATTGATGACCACTGGGAGAGCAATTCAGTCAAGTGCTGTGGAAAGAAGCCAAATAGAGGCAGGAGTTGAAACGTTGGTTGCACAAGAGAAATGAGTGACAGCCAGTATCAGCTCTCTTTCAAGATATGTGTCAGTGAAGCAAAGAAGAAAGGGCGGGAACCTGATGGTGTTATAGGTTTGAGACAGGAGTTGGTGCAATGTGGGGAAAACTTGACAAGAAGGAAGAGGAAAGAGAGAAAGAGGGGAAATCATGAAGAAAGAAAGGCCGGGTAGATAAGGGATGGGATCTGAAGCACAAGCGCAGGGTAGCTTTGGAGAGCAAGGAAGAACTCTGCCCGTACACTGCAGTGCACACACAGTGGGGTGAGGGGAGCTTGGGAGCTGGCATGCGCTGGCCTCTGTTCCTCCTGAGGATGAGGAGGTCCAGTCCTCTGCTGACACTGAGACAAGTGGGCACAAGTGGGAGCCTGGGCCGGACGGGAAAGGGAGATATGTGAAAGAAGTGGCCTGGAATCAGAGAAGGGGTTGGGAGAGTGACTGGCCACACTGAGGACACTGACAGAGGCAGGAAGCCCACGAGAGGATGTGAGAACCCCCGCATCCAAGGAGGGCCATGGCAGAACCTTGGGGGTTGGAGGGGGGCAAGCCTGGCCAGAAAGGACCCCAGAGGGTAAAAGGGAGGAGGTGAAGGAGGACTAGGAGACATCTGGGAATCTGATGGCTATACTCTAGTGCCAACCCCTAGTGCAAAGAAAGAGGCAGTTCTGGAAAAATCCGCACGGTACAACCTCACTTAGCAGTGCTTCTTTTCAGCTAGTTAAATCCACGCACACAGTCTGTTCATATCCAACTATTTCCTTTGTTTCTAAAGTTATGGTAAAACACATCTTTCAAGTATGGTTGACTGATAAATACTTAAAATTGAAAGGATTTTAGTGTCAGCCATCAGGATGTTATATAATATTGGCCAAGACCATTGTCTCTGACACCAGACTGACTGGGTTTGAACCCCTCCTCTGACACCAGCTCCGTGACTTTGGGCAAGTTTCTCATCCTTACTATGCCCTGTTCATCAGAAATCATAATATCTACCTTCACAGGGTTATTATGAATATTTATAAATCATTTAGGATTGGGTCTAGCCATATAAACATGATAGAAATATTTGTTTAATAATAAAATTATCTTTTGGTCAGTAATCATGTTAACCATTGAAGATGAATTAGGCCAATCCTTCAAAGACTGTAAGATAGGTTTCATTGTTCCCATTTTACAGGAGAAATATAATCAGGAGGGTTAATGACTTTCTAAGATCATACAGCAAGGAAGAAAAAGAGCTGGAATTTGAACTCATGTTTATCTGCTCCCGAAGCATATTCTCCTTTCACTAAAGCACAGTACACGGTGAAAGTTTGTACTTGCAAAACATTTCATCAGTATGTTAATTTCCGGTTACAAAAGGCCATCTATATACTTAATGTTGTTCCATTTGAATGACTTATATGGGCTGTTTTCATACGCACCTTGGCTATAGAATTCAAATCACACACAAGTGCACACACATACATACACACATACATGCATGCACACACATGTACACCCAAGCTCAGCACTGAACCACAACCTGGATTGTGAGGTTAAGTTTAAAGTATATTAAACTTGGTTTATTGTTCTACACCTTTAATGATATTTGATACATTAACTTGCTACCACTCTGAAGTATTTTCAAATGTCAGCTGAAATGATTGGTTGTGCTCACCTTTTTTAAGGTTGCTCAAGCCCTACCACAAAATAGAGATGCCTAATCAAAGAAAAATGAGCCATTTCATCTGTCTACCTTAGGAATTCCCTCTGTAAACAGCACAGTGCGTTTCAGTTCTGGGTTCCTTGCTGTCATATAGCCTTCAGGGCAGCTGCCTGGGGCTTCCGAACTGCCAGTCCAGACTGTTCTGTGATGATGTTATCACAGGTATGCAGGATAATGGGGAAAATAGAATAAAAACATACACACACACTCAATTTGTGGGTTTCCTTTTCAGGAAGAACTGTTTTGTTAGAGACAATATCATACCATATTCAAAATCACATCATATACTCTGGAGTTAGACTTATAAATTCAACTCCCAGCCTCACTACCTTCCAGAGCGTGATCCTAGGCAACTTTTAAACCTAGTTCTTCAGATTCCCTTCTTTTAAAATGGAGGTAGTAGTTTCAACCTTACAGTTTTTTTATGAGGATTAATTCAGTGCACACAAATAAAGCATTTAGAATATGCCTGGCACATAGCATTCAAGACACATAACCCACCAATATCATCATGATAATTTGTCCTTTCTACCTTTTTGGTTTGGGAAACATACTTTTGTAAACAGTATCACTAGCGTACCTTTGTTAGAGATGTTGGTTTGGGGTATTTTGGTTTGGTACTTGGTTATTGTTTTAATATTCTTACTTGGAAAAATAAAAAGTTTAAGTGACATTGATAGCCCACAACGACTGTTCTTTTACATTTTGTCATTTGTTGCTGTTTTAATATGTTCATTTGACAAAAGAAAACATTTATAAATCTATGTCAGTCTTTAATTTTAAAAAATTTACTGGTCTGTGAAATCTCCAAATTTGGGTATCACTATTCAATATCAGGAATTCCCTCAATTAAATAGCTACCTCACCAGTTCCTGTGCAGCCACAAATTGTAGGATGTTCCATTTTAATTCAAGCCAGTGGGAAATAGCAATACAATAAAGACAGCTACCGAAACTCTTGGGACACTTTTGCCAACCCATCTAATTAAAGTCTGCTGCAGTTATTGAAGCAAGGCAAAAGATTATCATCAGCTTAAGTTAATGAAACTAGTTTTATAATTTGAGCAGTTGGGGATATCAGAGGGCAGTGTGCCCATTTGCTTTACAAAATATCTGGTATGGTTGACCTAAGATTTTCTTTTAAATGTGAAATAACTTCAATGTAGCTAAAATTAACTTTACTCACAAATATACAGAAATTTTTAAATGATCCTTAAACTTCTGAAAATCTTAAACTTCCAAAAATATGTTCTTTGCTGCTGTTGTTCAGTCGTGAAGTCATGTCTAACTCTGTAACCCCATGAACTACAGCACTCCAGGTTTCTCTGTCCTCCACCATCTCCCAGAGTTTGCTCAAATTTATGTCCACTGAGTCAGTGGTACTATGTAACCATCTCATTTTCTGCTG
Organism: Neotragus moschatus; assembly: GCA_006410615.1. Classification (NCBI taxonomy): domain Eukaryota; kingdom Metazoa; phylum Chordata; class Mammalia; order Artiodactyla; family Bovidae; genus Neotragus; species Neotragus moschatus. The sequence continues at coordinate 1,038,242 of SJYA01000463.1, forward strand.
CCCTCTCTTCCTTTTGCCTTCAGTCTTTCCCAGCATCAGGATCTTTTCCAATGATGGTCTTTGCATCAGGTGGCCAAAGAACTGGAGTTTCCATTTCAGCATCAGTCCTTCCAATGAATATTCAGGGTTGATTTCCTTTGGGATTGACTGGTTTGATCTTGCAGTCCAAGAAACTCTCAAGGGTCTTCTCCAGCACCACAATTTGAAAGTATCAGTTCTTTGGCACTCAACCTCTTAGACTGATATAATTGTTATTCTGTTAAGCTTGTTTAGCAACATTTCTCAAGGTAAGCTCTTCAAAGCAGGATTCCCTTGAATACCGTATTATTTTCCTGGGGCTGCCATAACAAAGTGCCACAAGCTGAGTGGTTTAAGCAACAAGTATTTGTTCTCTCATAGTTCTGGAGGCTAGAAATGTGAGATGGAGGTGTCACCAGGGCTACAGACCCTCTGAAGGCTGGGATTTCTTCAGGCTTGGAAGAAGAAAACTAGTTTCAGGGGTACACTGCCCTCAGATAGCCTCAAATGCTCAAATTATAAAACTAGTTTCAGGCCTGGAAGAAGATTTCTTCCAGTCCTTTCTCTTAGCTTCTGGTAGTGTTTTGGCTTGCAGCAGTATAACTCCAATATTCATATGGCGTTCTCCCTGTATGTGTGTGTCTCTGTTGATATGTCCAAATTTCTCCCTTTTATAATGACTGTAGTCATATTGGATTAGGGGCCCAGCCAACTCCAGTACAACCTCATCTTAAACTAATTGCATCTTCAATGACTCTATTTTCAAATAAAGTCACATTCCGAAGTGCTGGGAGTTAGGGCTTCCAGGCTGAATGTTGTGTCTCCCCAAAATTCAAAGGTCAAAACCTCTTCCCCAAAATGAGGGTCTTAGGAGGTGGGGGGGGGGGCTTCAGGAGGTGATTAGATCATGAGGGTAGAGTATTGAAAAGTGGGTTAGTGTTAGTGACCTTTTATAAAAGAGCCCCCAGAGAACTGCTTTGCGTCTTCCACCATGTGAGCACAGTGAGAAGATAGCCATCTGTAACTGGGAAATTCACCTTCACCAGACACGGAATCTGCCAGTACCTTGATCTTGAACTCTCCAGCCTGCAGAACTGCGAGACACAAATCTTGGCTATGCCACCAAATCTATGGTATTTTTGTTTTCGAAGACCAAACTAAAACAATCCCTCAATATATGAATTTAGGGAAACACATTTCAGCCCATAAATATTCTCCTCAAGTAGGGTTCTGAGGCTAAAATAACTGGGAAATTTTGTCGACTCTATCAACTGTTTACAATCACAAGGCATGTCAACCTCTTAAAAATACTGAGCCATGGGTTTCCCTGCTGGTTCAGTGATAGAGAATCCGCCTGCCAGTGCAGGAGACATGAGTTCGATCCTGGTCTGGGAAGATCCCACATGCCATGGAGCAATTAAGCCCATGCACCACAATTACTGAACCTGTGTTATAACCCCTGTTTCACAACAAGAGAAGCCCAAGCCCTGCAACTAGAGAGTAGACCCCACTTGTAGCAACCAGAGAAAAGCCCACGCAGCAATGAAGACCCAGCAAGCCAAAATAAATAAATAAATATGTTGTGTCTCTGTACAACAAACAAGAATTGTACAATAAGAAATCTTTGTAATCCCCAGTGTTTCAATGACTTGGGAAGCTATTTTCTTAAATGATATTTATATACGTCCCACTAATATCCCCCAGAAAACGTAGATGGATTACAGGCAGAACTGCCCAAAGCAAAAACTAGGGTCATCATCTATAACAACTACAGAAACAAATTCCAGCGAAGGCAGCAAGCCTTGGGCAGTCAATAACCCTCTGGCCTCCACTTGTCTCTTAGGGAGGAGCGTGGGAGTGTCACAAACTCCTGGACATAGAAGCTTTTTGTGGCAGTTATGACAGACTCAGAATCAGGTGGCCAAATGCGATGCCACTATTAAAGGTGGAGGGGAAAACACGACACTGATATTCTGCCGAAGTTCTGTGAATGAGGCCATGCGCTTGAGCGCACAGGCGATTGCTGATAATCGACAGGACAGGAAGAGCTGGGAGGAAACTAGAGAGCAAGGTAGTGGCCATTTTCAAAAACTAGAGAGCAAGGTAGCGACTGCTTTCTGAGCAGGGAGGAAAAGGGAGGCAGTGGGGACTAATACCAGAACTGCCCTCTCCTCTGGCCATAATCAGATCCACAGCCAGCTTCCTGGAGCAGGAGTTCAGCGGGCCCGGGGCCCCTGGCACATGAAGGCCAAGCTCCCTGGCCTCCCTGGCAGCCACAGCGCTGTGGTTGGTTGTCCTGCTAATCCCACCCTGTGCATCCTCCTGCTAGACAAGAGCAGGAGAAAAGCCACGAGGCAGGGACTGATGTGCCTTCCTTTACAAGCAGATGCTGCTTTATTGGACACCTGATTTTGTGATTAACCTTGGCTTATTTTTGCCATATGCCTTTCCCAAAGCTGCTTTAGTTCCCGGTGCAAGCTGAGCCCTTGGATTTCATTAATCCAGTACTGCCTCTGCTATCCACAACTGGCTCACCACTGGGTCTGCAATTGGCATTTTGCTTGCCTCCTTTGGCCTGGCTAGAACAATTGCTGGCCTATCTGTCTCAATAGGCTCATTATCAGTTTAGCCCATAGACGCGTATCAGACACTGCAGAGCCACTGTCTTTATTTGGAGCTGAAAGGAAAATATGCTAAAGATGACAACACCTGCGGTGTCTTTTTCACCCTGATTTAGAAAGGGGAGACATGAGCAACTGTAATGCACAGAAGAGGAGGACAGCCAACAGGGGCATTTCATTGGAAAGCAAACTGGCCTCTGATATGTGAAGATGCGGGAAGTGACGCTCGAATTTTGATGAGAAACAAATACTGAATAAAACATTTGAAACAGATGGGGGAAGAACATGGAGTCTACTTTTTAAAGAAAACTTACTCGACTGAATTCACGTAAAAGGTGCTGTGATCTGGTAATAAAAAGGCAACTGGCATCCTCTGGTTAAAAATGTGGCTTCGAAAGCAAACTTCCAGGACTTTCAATTATGGCCTCTGAATCCCAAACATGGGCCTTTATCCATATGAAACAATTGGTTGTCAGGTGAACGATTAGCTGAACAGGAAGATCAGAGATTGATACACTCACACTCACACAACACTAGTATCACGAAACCCAATCAAGTGGGTTCAGGGAGAGAAATCTGAGCTCCTATTTGGTCACTATTTGAAGATGTAGAAGAAGATCCATTGTCTTCCCTATTCCCATATTGCAAAAAATTCAAGTACACATACATACACACAGGCATACACACACACACACACACACACACACACNAGGAAACTAGAGAGCAAGGTAGTGGCCATTTTCAAAAACTAGAGAGCAAGGTAGCGACTGCTTTCTGAGCAGGGAGGAAAAGGGAGGCAGTGGGGACTAATACCAGAACTGCCCTCTCCTCTGGCCATAATCAGATCCACAGCCAGCTTCCTGGAGCAGGAGTTCAGCGGGCCCGGGGCCTCTGGCACATGAAGGCCAAGCTCCCTGGCCTCCCTGGCAGCCACAGCGCTGTGGTTGGTTGTCCTGCTAATCCCACCCTGTGCATCCTCCTGCTAGACAAGAGCAGGAGAAAAGCCACGAGGCAGGGACTGATGTGCCTTCCTTTACAAGCAGATGCTGCTTTATTGGACACCTGATTTTGTGATTAACCTTGGCTTATTTTTGCCATATGCCTTTCCCAAAGCTGCTTTAGTTCCCGGTGCAAGCTGAGCCCTTGGATTTCATTAATCCAGTACTGCCTCTGCTATCCACAACTGGCTCACCACTGGGTCTGCAATTGGCATTTTGCTTGCCTCCTTTGGCCTGGCTAGAACAATTGCTGGCCTATCTGTCTCAATAGGCTCATTATCAGTTTAGCCCATAGACGCGTATCAGACACTGCAGAGCCACTGTCTTTATTTGGAGCTGAAAGGAAAATATGCTAAAGATGACAACACCTGCGGTGTCTTTTTCACCCTGATTTAGAAAGGGGAGACATGAGCAACTGTAATGCACAGAAGAGGAGGACAGCCAACAGGGGCATTTCATTGGAAAGCAAACTGGCCTCTGATATGTGAAGATGTGGGAAGTGACGCTCGAATTTTGATGAGAAACAAATACTGAATAAAACATTTGAAACAGATGGGGGAAGAACATGGAGTCTACTTTTTAAAGAAAACTTACTCGACTGAATTCACGTAAAAGGTGCTGTGATCTGGTAATAAAAAGGCAACTGGCATCCTCTGGTTAAAAATGTGGCTTCGAAAGCAAACTTCCAGGACTTTCAATTATGGCCTCTGAATCCCAAACATGGGCCTTTATCCATATGAAACAATTGGTTGTCAGGTGAACGATTAGCTGAACAGGAAGATCAGAGATTGATACACTCACACTCACACAACACTAGTATCACGAAACCCAATCAAGTGGGTTCAGGGAGAGAAATCTGAGCTCCTATTTGGTCACTATTTGAAGCTGTAGAAGAAGATCCATTGTCTTCCCTATTCCCATATTGCAAAAAATTCAAGTACACATACATACACACAGGCATACACACACACACACACACACACACACACGCACACAAACACAAACACAGCTGAATCTCTGCTTCCCCATTTAGGATCAGATCTGTATTTGCAGCCTGCTCACCAAGGGCATACATGTTTACTAGCCTCCCCCATTCATTCTATATTAAGGGAGGACATGGAACAAAATAAAAGTGAACATATTGGAGAAAACTGCAGGAAAATATGACTTGGTTCTCCTGGTGAGAAATGGAAACCCAACAAGACTTTTGGATAAAATACAGTGGCTCTTCACTCAGCAATACATTGTAAATTCTTCCTTGGAAACCAAATGGAAGGACTGCAGAAAGCTTGGAGATCAGGAAAGAAAACGAAACACAGTGGGTGGTTAGTGAATCCCCACAAGTGGTCTGGGAAGTTTTTTAAAACCGCATCATTACTACAGGCTCCCTGCAGGCCTTTTTCTAAGCAATTCCTTCTAAATGCCCTCAGAGTGCAAACATGTTATAAGTTCAAGGAAGAATGAATTTCTGAGATGGAATATGCAACCTCATTGGGATCTGTGAACCAGAGGGTGCTGTGGGAGGGACTTTTGATGTTAGAATTGCTGCAAGAGATAGATTGCTACAGAGTGGGAATACAACCCTGTTTTGGCAAATCTTATAATATTTTGCCAAGTTTTCACAAGCAAAGAGAAAAACTCAAAGCATTTAATTTGCAACAGTGTAGCTCTCTTTCCCACCTCAGTGCTGCCCATTTGCTGTTTCCACTCATAAATCATTCTAACAACAGTAGAGAAGCCCTGAGATGATGACTTTCTATTCAAATGCACTTTATTGTCATTGAGACTAATATAAGGTGTGTCCTGCAATGCCTTTCAGAATGCTATCCTTTAACCCAATGTTCTTGATCTTGGCTGAACATTGGTATGACCTCAGAAACTTTTAAAACTGTTAATTACTGGACCCTCCCTCCCCAGAGATTCTGATTTATAACTAAGCTGGGGTGCAGCATGTCCCTGGAATTTTTAAAAACCATATATATATAAGCTTCTAGGCTGGAAAATCCCAGGGATGGAGGAGCCCGGTAGGCTGCAGTCCATGGGGTCACACAGTGTCGGACCCGACTGAGCAACTTCACTTTCACTTTTCACTTTCATGCACTGGAGAAGGAAATGGCAGCCCACTCCAGTGTCCTTGCCTGGAGAATCCTAGGGACGGAGGAGCCTGGTGAGCTGCCGTCTATGCAGTCGCACAGAGTCAAACACGACTGAAGCAACTTAGCAGCAGCAGCAGATGGGATTTAGTAGAATAGGAGATTCTACTGAATTGTAATTTCTTGAGTCGCTGGGAAAAAGCTAGTTGCTTGTGAGGGCTTTGAAAGAAGATCCATTCTATACTTTCCTCCCGGCTCTGGTGATTTACTGGCATTTGTCAGATGGCCAATTGTTCCTCCAAGCCAGTGTTCTTGGCTTGTAGATGAATTCTCCTCATCTCTGCCTTCATCTTCACATGGCATTCTTGCTGTGTGTGTTTGTTTCTGTGTTTAAATTTTTCCTTTTTACAAGGACCCAAGGAGCTTCTCTGGTGGTTCAGTGGTAAATAACCTGTCCACAATGCAGGAGATGTGAGTTTGCTCCATGGGTCAAGAAGATCCCCCAGAGAAGGAAATGGTAACCCACTCCATTGTTCTTGCCTGGGAAATCCCATGGACAGGGGAACCTGATGGGCTACAGGCCATGAGGCTGCAAAAAAGTCAGACATGACTTAGTGACTAAATAACAATAACAACAAGGACTCAGTCAAATTGGATCGCACCCTAATCTTCCCTTCCTTTCTATTTTATTTTTTATTGGATAATTGCTTTACAATATTGTGTTGGTTTCTGCCATAAATCAACATGGATCAGCCACAAGTATACATATGTCTCCTTAACTTGATAATTTACAAAAAGTCTACTTCCAGATAAAGGCACATCCAAAGAAACTGGGGGTTAGGACTTAAACATATTTGGTGGTCGGGGAACATAGGTAACTCATAACCTAAATATGTAAAAAATGCATGATAATGATAAATGCTAAATAAAGAAAAGTGGTTACCTGAGGGAAAAAGGCAGAATGTGTATTCAGGAAGAGGTTAACAGAGAATTCAACTGCCGTGGGAATATTTTATTCCTTAAACTGACCATGAATGCGCAACTGTTCTATTATTCTTTGTAATTCTTTTGATGTCTACTTTGTGATAATCATTAAATATGCATACCATGACAATTGAAATACTTTTCTTCTTCTTAATGTAGGTCTTCAAATTACTTTGGAACACACACACAAGCCTAGCACAATGCTTGATGCGTAGTAGGCATTCAGTAAATCCCTGAATTAGTTAATGAGGGATATTATTATGCTACTTGAAGATGAGTAAATTGAAGTGCAGAGGAGGAACCTGAGGTTATAACTGTATCCATGGGTGCTCAGCAAAGTCAGGGCTTTAATTCAAAGAAAGGGATACCCGTTCTTGGTAAGTAGAAGGAGAATTGAACACCCCAGAAATTCAAACAGCCATTTCATTTACTGTTGTCTTAGGATGCTCAACAGTTACTGGGGCAGAGAAACTCAGATGTTAACGGGCCTCAGCATCTTTAATGGATTTAGAGACCAAGTCGTTAACATGTGAGATCCATGGCCTGCCAGTATATGAATCTGGCCTGGATGTAGGTGGATAGCCTTGAAGCATTACAGTGATTATCTCTTCCTTATGGCAAAAGCATATAAATAATGAGCTGAAAGGATCAAGAAGGAAAAATGTGTAAGATGCAGCTTGTTTCAGGATACAAATACCTAGTAAGTCTGCCCATATTCCAGACTGTTTCGCCTTATTTGAGAATTGTCTCTTGGTCCAGAGAAGTGCATCCTGCCATCAAGTTGACGTTACATGTCCCCACCCCTCTCCTTATGGTTGATTAGACCAGGGCTAAGCACTGGACTAAAGCCCACCATTTAGATGGGGTATTGAACTGGGCCTGGATGGCAGTGGTCAGTCTCTGCAGCTGAACAAAATAGTAACATGTGAATTTGGGTGCTGTGGGGTGGCCACATTCCACCTGATGGACCAGAATCCTGAGAAGAGGGTCTACAGAGAAAGACACAGAGAGGGAGACAGGGACAGCGAGATGGGCAGGGAGAAAGCCAGTGATTCAAGAGACACACAGGAAAGGGATAAAAAAGGAAGACAGCCGAAGATTTATTCCAGATCCTTCCTCAGGTCACTTGTCCTTGGCTTCTGTGCAAGATCCCTGTACACAGACCTAAAATAAACGTCCATTTTATTTAAGTAAGGTTGTTAGTTCCTGCTACTTCTAACCAAAGAGACCTGACTAACACAGCTTGGCAGATGGTGGGGACAAAGCGCAAAAGAGAACGGAATGAATTTCTCAGCCTAACAGGTGGCAGGCATGAGGCACCCAGTCCCGTTTTCCCAGCCTCGCCCACCTGCTACCTTTCCATTCCACTCAGCAGACAAATTTCCATTTTTTGGAAACCATAAAGGGAAACAAATGAAAGAAACAAAACCTTCTAAATTATTATCACAAGCCAAATGGAGCTGGACAGCCTCCAGCTACCCACTCAGCCACCCTCAAGCAGCTGTCTCTAACAGCTAAATGGAAACAACAAAGCCAATAGGAATTCAGCATTGGGAGCATGGAAGAGCCTATCCCAGTTCCAGGAGGAGGGACCCTGGGGTGGGCTTGGGAGTAGGAAGGGGTTCCAGGGCTGAGAAATTTGAGTGACAGAGGCAAGAACTAGAGAGAAAAGAGAGTACACAGAGCCACCAAATATCTTCTTTAAGCTCTTTAAGGGCTACACGAGTCATTATCAGATGAGTCAGGAATAGTCTGCAGCCAAAAAGTAAAAGAAAAGAATTCAGACTCACTTATTGGAATGTTTCCATGTCTACCAGTTGCCCCACATGGGCAACAGACAGATATTAGATGAACAGCATCACCTTTAAGGAGGTAGGCAGAACTCAGAAGCCATGTCTTATTCAACTTTGTCTCGCTGGTAATCAGCCTGGTGCCTAATTTAGAGTTGGCTCTTGAAACAGGCTTGAGAAATTAATTCAATTGGATTGAGTGTGCTCAAGATTATTAGTATTGATTCTGATTGATCAAGTTGGAAATATCCTCTTGGTTAGTGCAGCCAGAGGTGAATGCCTAATACCAACACATATAACCAGCGGTTCTGCCCCCAAGAGGGAAAATCAGAAATCTGCTCTTCTATCAAAAAAGTTCAAGACAAGTTCTCCTACAATGTAGCATAATAAGGAAGACAAAGCATAGAAAGAAAGACTAAAGCATCCAGATTATAAAGACAGAGCTTTGGCTCTAAGCTAAATAAGAGAGTGAAGCACTCTTCACAGAGCTAGTGTGATTTCTCTACAGTGCAACCCACCCACATTCCCTTACCCAGTGCCAACACTCTATCAGCATCAAACATTTTCGTCATTTAACTAAAGGAGCTTAAGAGTGTCCCAGGCTCCCCAGGTGGTTCAGTGGTAAAGAATCTGCCTGCCAATGCAAGAGACTCAGGTTCAATCCCTGGGTCAGGAAGATCCCTTGGAGAAGGAAATGGCAACCCACTCCAGTATTCTTGCCTGGGAAATCCCACAGACAGAGAAGCCTGGTGGGCTATAGACCAAAGGGTCACAAAGAACAAGACACAACTGAAGCAACTAAACAGCAACAGTATGAGTGTCCCAGAGGGGTTGAAAAATGGAGGAATGTCTACCTGGGCAGTAGATGGAACTACAAAGCCTCACTTCTGGTGCATAACCCACTAACAGGTGTGCTGGAAGCCATTACTAAAATGCTCCACCAGGCATCAGGGATGCCATGAAGAGTTTACGTGGATTCTTAGCTCAGATGTGGGTAGTGCCTCTCATCATGCTGGTGGATGGCCTGCAGAGGTGGTCTGGTTTCCACAAGCCCCACCCTACCATGGCTCAGTAACCTTCTTTGTATCCTTCTCTGTGGTTCCCTTAGACAGGGGCCCCACCCCTGCTCCTTCTCCAAATCCATGCCCCATCCTACCACCTACTTCGCTTCAGGTCTCAAATGCTGAAAGCTTTACATGTATTAGCTTAGCATTTGCATCATTTTGAGGCCCTGGAAGTAATTTGTCTGGTTCTTTTTGTTTCCCTTTCCAGTGTGATATTCTGGCACAGTCTTTAGGTCCTGCAAGCTTGAGGGCTACCTTTGTGATTCTCAAAGCCTCTCCTTTCATAATGAATCTCTTCTAACTTAAAAGTTTCACCTTTCAAAACTTATTTCTACTGTGGGCTCCAATAGCCTATAATGAAAGTCAGAAAACCTCCACTTGACTTTTTTTCCCTGCATTTCTGCGGCAACAATTCTCATTCTTTTCAAGGCAGAGTGGGTGCCTCCAAAAGGCTAAGGAACACATCAATCATCTTCAAGGAAGTGTGGAGGACAAAAGTGCACATTTCTTGTCATTATTTTCATGTATTATCTTAACAAGAATCAGGTGGCCAGCACTTTGCAGTCTTCTGGAGGAAGAAAACTTGATAATATTATTTCTAAAGTTTGTATCTAACAGCAGCTAAAAGCAGGGTTCTAAATAGGGAATTTTAAAGCTGATAGTTCTTTCTCAAGTTTTATAGCAAAGAATTGAAGTGCCTAGATTCTGACCCCCAGCTAAGCTTCTAATGGATAGAGGCCCAATAGAGGCCCTAGGAAATGTAAACTCGNTAATTTGTCTGGTTCTTTTTGTTTCCCTTTCCAGTGTGATATTCTGGCACAGTCTTTAGGTCCTGCAAGCTTGAGGGCTACCTTTGTGATTCTCAAAGCCTCTCCTTTCATAATGAATCTCTTCTAACTTAAAAGTTTCACCTTTCAAAACTTATTTCTACTGTGGGCTCCAATAGCCTATAATGAAAGTCAGAAAACCTCCACTTGACTTTTTTTCCCTGCATTTCTGCGGCAACAATTCTCATTCTTTTCAAGGCAGAGTGGGTGCCTCCAAAAGGCTAAGGAACACATCAATCATCTTCAAGGAAGTGTGGAGGACAAAAGTGCACATTTCTTGTCATTATTTTCATGTATTATCTTAACAAGAATCAGGTGGCCAGCACTTTGCAGTCTTCTGGAGGAAGAAAACTTGATAATATTATTTCTAAAGTTTGTATCTAACAGCAGCTAAAAGCAGGGTTCTAAATAGGGAATTTTAAAGCTGATAGTTCTTTCTCAAGTTTTATAGCAAAGAATTGAAGTGCCTAGATTCTGACCCCCAGCTAAGCTTCTAATGGATAGAGGCCCAATAGAGGCCCTAGGAAATGTAAACTCGTCACTAGCTAGGCTTTTCCTCCACTTTTCTTTCAGGTCTTCCCCTGGTGAACTGAGCTGGCATTTGTGAGACCTGCAAGAATGCTTTAACCTTTCAGGCTAAAATCAGGGCTACAAGACTTCCCTCCCACCTTCCCCTTGGGGCCCACCTTTGACTTTTCATATGATGATGAGGTTAATAATTCAGGGGTTCCCTGAGGTCAATGCTATACAAGATAGAAGGAACAATGAAAAGGAGAAAAAGAGAAGCAAGAAAATATGGGAGAGGACAATTCTTTAACCCTCTCCTCTCCTCTCCTCCAATTCACTTACATTCCTATCAGAGAAACCCCACTGCATGTAACTCAAAGATCCTGTGTTGTCATTTATCCTTTCTCAAGACTTGTACTGTCCAATATAGTAGTCACACGTGAATATTTAAATTTTAACTAATTCAGTTCAGTTCAGCCACTCAGTCGTCTCCGACTCTGCAACCCCATGAATCACAGCACGCCAGGCCTCCCTGTCCATCACCAACTCCCAGAGTTCACTCAGACTCATGTCCATCGAGTGAGTGGTGCCATCCAGCCATCTCATCCTCTGTCATCCCCTTCTCCTCCTGCTTTCAATCTTTCCCAGCATCAGGGTCTNAGGTGTTTTGGAATATAACTTTAAAGAAAGCAGGAAAGAGAAAAAGGACAAAGACATTAAAATTCACAATAAGAATAATAAATTAGCTTCAAAGGAAGTTCTAAACAGGAAAGCTCTTTGTTCTACAAAATTCCCAGTGGATCCATGTTGATTACATTTCGAGGTAAAGCTAAAACATGATCACTAAGAATTGGAATAAATTCAAGGGTGGATGTGAATTGCCTTTTTTCATAGACATGATTGCTTTGTTAATAATCATGAAACAGAAGTTATGTATATTATTAGAATCCTTAGGAGTATGAATACATAAAAAAATATCAGTGCACTAGTTTGGGCATTTATCCTGATTTTGACTTTAGTCCAATATTTGAAACAAAATAAACGTAGTTTGGCAAGTTTGGACTTCTCATTTTTTAAGGGAAAAAAATCATTTCCTTCTAAAAGGAAAAATAAAAAAGTGCTGTACTTATCCATTCATTCCTCTAAAAAATAGTATTCTATGTGAGCGCTGTTCTAGCTAGGTAGTGGGGATGCGGCTGTGAGGAATAATTATAGCAGCATAGTTTTGTCTAGTTTATATAAGCACCCGGCACCATTACAACAATCATTAAATCACGCAGTTTTTCTAAGTCCTGTGAGGAATAATTATAGCAGCATAGTTTTGTCTAGTTTATATAAGCACCCGGCACCATTACAACAATCATTAAATCATGCAGTTTTTCTAAGTCCTGTGAAGTAGGTATTACTGTCACCTTGCTATATGGCTCAGGAAACTGGACTTTCCCAAGGTTACAAAACTAACAGTGGTGAATCTGGAATGTGAACACAGTAATCCTAGCTCCAAAGCCAAAGTCTTAACTCCATGGTGCTCAGTGGTAAAAGACTCACCTGTCAATAACTGGAGACACAAGTTCGATTTCCGGGTTGGGAAGATCCCCTGGAGAAGGAAATGGCAATCCACGCCAGTATTCTTGCCCGGGAATTCCCATGGGCAGAGGAGCCCAGCGGGCCATGGGGACGCAAGAGTCAGACATGACGTAGCAATTAAACAACAACAGCACTCACTATGCCTTACACAGAGATTGATAAACCCCCATGGAGCTTTTCAATTTATCAGACTGAAAAGGAGAAAGACGTTAAACAAATGACTTGAAAGAATACTGAGAACTGGAAATGCAGGGTCTGGTGGGGGTAACCCGGGGTAAGTGATCCTTTCCTATTTTCTCTCCCTGAGTGTTCTATTCCTCCTTCTCTCTCCAACACGTTCCCTGTGCTTGTGTGTCTTTGCTGAGCACGGAGCAGCCACTTGCCTTGCACTGGATCCTGGCTATCTTCAGCATGATGCGTATGGAATCTTGTAAATTCTCCAGAAGAAAAATCATCTCCAGTCCACAATAAAGAGCAAGGCTGTAAAATGTGCCGGCAATCAAGTGTCAATTTCCTAGCTCCTTTCTGTGAGCTTTTTTTAAGTGTTTGCTGTTAGTATTTCATATGTCTAGCTGCTGATATTTCCACTGAAAATAATTTTATTAATGTGAGATTTCAAAAGGACAACGTGAAAGGAAAATTAACTTTTTTTTTTTTTCATATTACAAAACCTTCATGTGGGAACTGATGCTGAAAGCTCAATCTTCTCTGCTCCTCAGGGCCCACAAGCCTAATTAACACTGGCTCGCAATCAAGGCTATTATTCTAGTGGCTACTTCCTCCACAGGCCTGCCACCATAGCACTTCTGACCCTACTTCTTGTTTTCAAGTTAACATAATAGATCTTTTCTAGAATGTCTCTTTTACCTTTATGAGAATGAAAATAGTGGTATTAGCTGTGTTCCCCACTGCTTTTCTTTGTGATTCCTTTTTTTTCTTCTTCTTCTTCTTTTTTTTTTTTTTTTTTTTTTTTTGTTTTTCTCTGTTATGNGTTAACATAATAGATCTTTTCTAGAATGTCTCTTTTACCTTTATGAGAATGAAAATAGTGGTATTAGCTGTGTTCCCCACTGCTTTTCTTTGTGATTCCTTTTTTTTCTTCTTCTTCTTCTTTTTTTTTTTTTTTTTATTCCTAGGGTTCTCTCTGGAATGAAAGTACTTTTTCTATTTGGCAAAGGCTTCCTTTCACACTACAAAAATTGGAGTTTGCTACTAAGTAAAGTGGAGGCCCTCTGACAGTAAAATGATTAGAAAGCACTTTGTTCAGAATTCTAACCCTCTGCCCCACTGTGAGCACAGGATTACTCCCCAGAACACGTTTGAAGGGTCCTGCAGGGAAACGGAAGGACACAGACTTCAGAGTCAGCCAGATTTAATTTAGAATTCTAACTCCACCACCTGTTTGACCTTGTGCAAGTTAGCTGAACCACGATGCAAGCCTCAGTTTCCTCATTTGTAAAACAGAGATAATAACATTTGCTTTGCAGAGCTGGTTTCAAGATTCTATAAGAAAAGAACAGTGCCTACAGCAAAGCGAGCCTTTTCTTGGGAGAAGGGGGATCAAGATCAGAGTATAGAAGCATCAGACAGAGAATTAAAGGAAGGCAGAAGAGGGACTTCTGTGGTGGTCCAGAGCTTAAGAATGCAAGGGCCTCTAGGTCAATCCCTGTTCAAGGACTAAGGTACCACTTGCCCATGAGCCACAACTGCTGAGCCTGAGCATCCCAACAGAAGGTTCTGTACGATACCACGAAGACTCCACGGGCCACAGTTAAGTCCTGAGGCAGCCAAATAAATAAAAATAAAATAAATTAAACAAACAAACAAATGGAAGCCAGAGAACAGTATTCGGAGCTGGGTCTGAGAATTAGCAACCATAAAGAAAACACCCTGCAAGGGGAGCATTCAGCGAGGACTTCAGTGTGGGATCCTCCAGGTCAGTGACATGTAAGGTCCCCAGTCAGACAGACCTGAGTTAAAACCAGTCCTCACCACTTAACTCATTATCTGTCTTCTTCTATAATTAGAGAAATTAATCTTTGTTTCAAAATGTCATGATAAAGATTAAATTAGCTAATATTTGCAAAGTGTTTAGCCCAGTGCCTGGCACATGTAGTAAGCTCTCAATCCGTGATAGCTGTTTTTATTCATCTTGGTAGCCATTAGTTGTCAGTTTTACTTTAAGCAACTTTCACAGTTTTTCCAGGCCTTAATTTTCTCATCTGTAAAATAGGTGTAGTAGGAGGTACCTCATACACCTATTGTTAGAACCGAGACAGACCATGTGAAAACAGATGGCAACATACTCGCCCCCTAGTGTGTTCAGTTCAGTTCAGTCGCTCAGTCGTGTCCGACTCTTTGCGACCCCATGAATCACAGCACACCAGGCCTCCCTGTCCATCACCAACTCCCGGAGTTCACTCAGTCCCACGTCCATCGAGTCAGTGGTGCCATCCAGCCATCTCATCCTCTGTCGTCCCCTTCTTCTCCTGCCCCCAATCCCTCCCAGCATCAGAGTCTTTTCCAATGAGTCAACTCTTCTCATGAGGTGGCCAAAGTACTGGAGTTTCAGCTTTAGCATCATTCCTTCCAGAGAAATCCCAGGGCTGATCTCCTTCAGAATGGACTGGTTGGATCTCCTTGCAGTCCAAGGGACTCGCAAGAGTCTTCTCCAGCACCACAGTTCAAAAGCATCAATTCTTCGGCACTCAGCCTTCTTCACAGTCCAACTCTCACATCCATACATGACTACTGGAAAAACCATAGCCTTGACTAGACGGACCTTAGTCGGCAAAGTAGTCTCTGCTCTTCCTCTCTTGACTGCTCTGCTAATTATAATGCTGGCTGAAGACTCCTCTCCCGACTCTCTGGAAACGCCTCCATGGATGAATATATTCTGTTACTTGTGCCTCTCATAGCTTCTCTGCTGGTGTGTCTCTCCAGCTCTTGGAAACCTTGGTTTTCCTGTCGTTCTTGGAACTGTCCTTGGGGTGAGATCCTTGCTGATTACCTAGGAGATATGTCTAAAGTTTTCCAGGAAGACACACTTTCCAAAACATGTCCCTACTAGGGATCCACATTTTTTACCATTAGCAATTTATTTCACCATGTTCCTCATAAAACAGAAAATCGTATTTATACTTCAGCTAGAGTAAAAGAAAACTTTCCTTCTTAATAGGAAAACTAAATATCTTGGAAGAGATTGGGAGACAAAGAAAATGAAGGATGTGGACACAGAAGATAAAGCTTTTAAGAAGGCAGAGGGGAGGACTCTCAGTAGACACCATCCTCATATTTTTCGCAGCGCTTTAAGGAACGGTCCACGGCCTTCGAAAGCCATCTTCTATGCTTTCTCAATTCCTCCCCAACTCCCTCTTCTGTCTCCTTCTTTCCGTCCCCCTCTCCTTCCTTCCTTTTCTGATTCACAGTTAAATTTGTTCACTTAAACAACTGTCCTTGCTTTCTCTTTTTCTACGCAGAGTGTTTTAAACTGTTTCCCATTTTCCCTTCTCCGTTTCAGATACTGTTTCTACTGCATTTGCAATCCATGTGCTGACACAGCACCGTTCCCCTTCCTCCCTTTTCCCATTTCTATCAAATACCGTGCAGAAAATTCATCCTGCTCAGTGTCAAATGCCAGATCCACTTTGGATACGCATTATTTTTGTTCAAGGTAGGTTTTATTCTTACAGTCTTTCCCACAACCCTCACAACACAGACATACACACTCTCACACACACGTTCCCCATCCTTACCTGACCAGTAAATCAAGAAACTGTCTACTCTTTAGACCCTTTAGAAATGTGTGGAAATATGAGATGGTGAAATCTGGATCCATCCAGAGTGAATTAGTGCCCAAAAGCTAGGAAGCATGGAAGCTTATCTTATCAGATTTCTTCCTTTTTTTTCGGTGAAACATATTGGCTTTTGAATGTGTAAAAGTTGAATGAATAATTTGGTGAGAAATAGATCCCTGAGAAGATTTTCATAGCCTTCAACTTCTCTTTAGGGCTGAATTTTCCAAAGAACATTCTTTCCTTCTGGCAGTTGAAGAAATTCAGGTCCAGGGAAGAAGAGTGGACTCACAATTAAGAGACACACAGCTGGAGGAGACACATAAGCTCTTAGAAATCTTAAGTGAATCTGAAGTCAGCCGTGCACATTTGAGCACCATGTACTCTGAATACAGAGATCACTGTTTACTCTGGTGGTAACTTTCAGATCTATGACCAAAACGACTGTACAAACCCACCCACAGCAATGCCCACACAGTCAGACCCCAAACAGGTAAATTTTTAGGGATGCCAATAACAAAATGCTTTGAACTATAATGATTGAGATCCTATGCCTGTCTACATCCACTCCAGTTTCTCCGAAGGAAGGTTGTGTATGCCTTACTTATTTTCTGAATCCTTGGTCCTCTAGCACAGAACACATGGCATGTCTCCTATAAAGACTTTCTGAGGCAAATGGAACTGAGTGGATTTTAACTAAGCCATGCTTAGTGAGTGAAGTGCAAGATGAAGAAACTACTTTCAACCTATAGCAACAAACCTATTATCACATTCCACAGTGTTGTCCCAAACAGATTCGACACAGATCTAGGCTCAACCTAAAGACAGAGCCGGTGACCAGAGAGAGGCTGCCTTTCTCCCAGATTCGTTTTTTTTTTTTTTTTCCCCTCCTTTGGTAACAGTGCTATGCATGTTTCATTTATCTGGTTTGTTGCTTCACTGAATTGTGCATGCAATCCAGTAGCACCAGACTGTGAGTTGAGAGGATCAATTTATATGCAACCAGAGAGATCTGGGGAAGCACTCATGTTGCACTGAAACAGTTTTGTCCTGACAGGAGGCTATTAACAACAAGCTCATCACTCCCAGAAAGATTTACTTTCCTAAAACCACAAGGCAGCCATTCATTAGAGCATCATTTTTCATAGAACCTTGGAGTGGGAATGAGGAATTCTGGTTTCTACTTCTGTCTCTTCTCACACTTGGCTTTGGGACCATAGACAGATCACTAAACCTCTCTAGACTTCCCCAGCTGCACCTTGAATTTGTGCTTTTATATATGTTATCTCATGTTTGCCCTTTATTCAGCTTTGTATGTTACATGTTGCTATGCTTGTTCTACAGGTTCAATAGCAAATGCTTGTTGAGCACTAAACTATGTGCCTTGTGCTGTTCTAGGTGCTGGAGATGATCAAACATATGGCCCCTAGATCTTTAATAGTAAGGCCACTGCCTAGAAATTTCTTCTAATGATGTTGTTTAGTCATTCAATCATGTCCGTCTCTTTGCGGCCCCATGGACCGCAGCACTCCAAACTTCCCTGTCCTTCACCATCTCCCAGAGTTTGCTCAAACTCATGCCCATTGAGTTGGTGATGCCATTCAACTATTTCATCCTCTGCCATTCCCATCTTCTAATGATGGCAACTAGGTAATTTTAATTAACCCTCAAACTGAACACAACAAAAAAGAGAGATGAAATGTAAAAAGCATCTCTTAAAAGCACATAAGAACTAACACAACCCAAGAATAATGGGGCCACAGTCTAGGAGTTGCTGAGGATCCAGAGAAGCAAGTCCAACATCCAAAGTTGTTTTGTGCTGAGCACAGTTACCTAGTGGGAAGGAAGAGTAGGCAAACTAAGTCGTACTTCTGGTGGCCTTGAAAAGAGATGGCAAAACAACCCCAGTATCTGCCCATCTGGAGAATCTGACAATCCTCCTACATTAAGGTGGGACCCCAAAGGGCTACAGACTCAAGAGTAAACCAGAAATAAACAGACTCTTAAATCTTAGGTTTATGGCAACTAGTAGATCTAAGGAACCACAATCTTGAACTTACATTAACAGTTTCTGAGATTAGTATTTCTCAAGCCCCTAGGAGAGGAAAAATCCTCTTGGAGAAAAGTGTCATTATCCTAGGCTCCAGTTTTTTGAATTATAATGTCAAGTACAGAAATATAATTAGACAACTAGGAGACATAAGTCAACAAGAGTATCTTCTCTATACATAAAGAATTGATATGCTTGAAATAGATATAAATAATAAAGCAATACTTTACTTGCCATATTTAAAGGAATAAAAAACATGCTATAAACTCAGTTCAGCTGCTCAGTCATGTCTGACTCTGTGACCCCATGGACTTCAGCACATCAGGCTTCCCTGTCCATCACCAACTCCCGGAGACTACTCAAACTCATATCCATTGCGTCAGTGATGCCATCCAACCGTCTCATCCTCTGTGGTCCCCTTGTCCTCCTGCCTCCAATCTTTCCCAGCATCAGGGTCTTTTCCAATGAGTTGGTTCTTCACATCAGGGGGCCAAAGTATTGGAGTTTCAGCTTCAGCATCAGCCCTTCCAATTAATATTCAGGACTGATTTCCTGTAGGATGGACTGGTTGGATCTTCTTGCTGATGAAGGGACTCTCAAGAGTCTTCTCCAATACCACAGTTCAAAAACATCAATTCTTCAACACTCAGCATTCTTTATATTCCAACTCTCACATCTATACATGACTACTGGAAAAACCATAGCTTTGACTAGGCAGACATTTGTTGGCAAATTAATGTCTGGTTTTTAATATGCTGTCTAGGTTGGTCATAGCTTTTCTTCCAAGGAGTAAGCATCTTTTAATTTCATGGCTGCAATCACCATATGCAGTGATTTTGGAGCCCCCCCCCAAATAAAGTCTCTTACTGTTTCCATTGTTTCCCCATCTATTTGCCATGAAGTGATGGGACCAGATGCTGTGATCTTAGTTTTCTGAATGTTGAGTTTTAAGCCAACTTTTTCACTCTCCTCTTTCACTTTCATCAAGAGACTCTTTAGTTCTTCTTTGCTTTCTGACATAAGGGTGGATGTCATCTGCATATTTGAGGTTATTGATATTTCTCCTGGAAATCTTGATTCCAGTGTGTGCTTCATCCAGCCTGGCATTTCACATGATGTACTCTGCATAAAAGTTAAATAAGCAACATGACAGTATACAGCCTTGACAATCCTTTTCCAATTTGGAACCTGTCTGTTGTTCCATGTCCAGTTTTAACTGTTGCTTCTTGACCTGCATACAGATTTCTCAGGAGGCAGGTCAGGTGGTCTGGTATTCCCATCTCTTGAAGAATTTTCCATGTTTGTTGTGATCCACATGGTCAAAGGCNGATCAAGACATTATTGTTCATGGAAAGTTTAAAAGAGAAACAGTTGATGTGGCTGAAAGATACAGTAGATGATAAGAGAGGAGGAAAGGTCTGCTGAACAACTGTTTGCTTGCTGTTTAGTACCTAAGCTGTGTCCAACTCTTGTGACTCCATGAACTGCAGGTCACCAGGCTCCTCTGTCCATGGGATTTCCCAAGCAAAAATACTGAGCAGGTAGCCATTCATTTCTCCAGAGGATCTTCCTGATCCATGGATCAAACTTGTGTCTCCTGCGTTGGCAGGTAGATTCTTTAACATTGAGCCACCAGAGAAGTCCACTAAATGGAATGAACACCCACTTAATGAACTTGATCTCATCCTGTAGACCAGTTGTCATCTATGGTTTTTCCAGTAGTTATATATGGATGCAAGAGTTGGACCATAAAAACAGCTGAGTGCTGAAGAATTGATGCTTTTGAACTGTGGTATTGGAGAAGACTCTTGAGAGTCCCTTGGACTGCAAGGAGATCCAACCAGTCAATACTAAAGGAAATCAGTCCTGAATATTCACTGGAGGGACTGATGCTGAAGCTGAAACTCCAGTACTTTGGCTACCTGATGCGAAGATCTGACTCATTGGAAAAGACCCTGATGCTGGGGAAGATTTAAGGCAGGAGGAGAAGGGAACGATAGAGGAGGAGATGGTTGGATGGCATCACTGACTCAATGGACATGAGTTTGAGCAAACTCTGAGAGTTGGTGATGGACAGGGAAGCAGGGAAGCCTGGTGTGCTGCAATCCATGACGTCACAGTCGGACACAATTGAGCAACTGAATTGAACTGAACTATAGGCCAGTATTTCTCAAACTGGAGTACATGGATAATTGGGATGGACACTCTTGGGATGCAAAAGCTTTCTTTTCACCCATTTTGATAAGGATCTAAGCAAAACAAAAGCAAACAAACAAAAGCTCTAAAATGAATACATATATATTCTGGATCATTTTGATTGCTAGCATGCTTGTTGTCCATGGTTACACTGTCACCTGGATCCACTGTGGGAGCTGAATACTTAATAGATTCCATTTTGCAAATAAATGATCATGCTGGCTATAAACAATCAAGAGTAGAAGGGTCAATGGTATATTATAGATTCAGTTTAGTTCAGTTCAGTCGCGCAGTCATGTCCGACTCTTCGCAACCCCATGAATTGCAGCACACCAGGCCTCCCTGTCCATTATATGCCTCATTTTAAAAAGTATTGAAATAGGATGTTAAAAAAAAAAAATGTGGCATTCAAACAAAACATGGTACTTTCAGTTTGCAACCCTGACCTAAAGTAGCAGTTTTCAACTTTTAATGTGTTAGTAAGTGTATTTGATTGCATGGGGTTATATCAACACATATTAATGGCAAAATGACAACTGTCCTGCACTGAATTCCTTGTATTTATGTTAAATTATTTCATCAGTTATTATGAAAGAAATGTTTATTTCTCATTGACAATTGAAATAAAACACATTTTACTAGAATATGATTTTTGTTAAGTTAGACAATAAATTGAGACTCTGATGTGAGACCATGAAAACAACAATGCAAGTAGAATGGTGGCCCCTTCAAGTGTTTCTGGCTTATGACAAATGATCAGAGACAGATTTATTAAGTAAATGCTTTGTTTATGCCAAATAAAGGCCCAATAACATCATGGGACATCATACAAAGGTTTTGTTTTAGTTTGAATAGACTTTTTTCCAAACTTCAGACAAAATGAAAACAATGATAGGAAACTTGATTTATGGTCAAATCATTTCAAAATGGTCTGAATGAATCAGACCATTATTTACTGACATTTTTTCACTAGCTCTGTGTTGCAGCCATGAGTATTTCTTCAAAAAATATAGGAAACAAAAATTGACTTCAAATGTTATTTTCCCATTCACGAGTCCAGTAATAATTGGATTAGGTAATCTTTTAGTGCAAATTTAAGTATGCCATAATAACAACCTTATCTTCAAGTTACCAAGATAGCCTCATAGGGATCAAGAGACAGCTCATTAAAATTGGCATTTGATGATTATTCCACAGAATAATCTGGGCAGAATTAGGATAAGTAGGTGGTCTGAATATCTTAAAGTAGTAAATAAACCTGTGATGTTACTTAATACCATTATCAACAACATTCTTAAATAAAAATATTGTCCTTCTTAGTATTTTTAAGTTTAAGATACAGAAACAAATTAAAGATAGAACATGAAAATAGAGAAAGATTTAGTTTTATCTTTTTACTATTAATATTTCATATTAATTAGTGTTGTTAGTATGAATTGTATTGGTTTTATAGTTTTATTTATATTTAATTGTTTATTTATTTTGAGATTTAAATTTGAACATAATCTATGAGAAAAAGGAGTTGTTACATCTAGTCTTATGTGTCCATAGATTTAGCTAATATCATACTAAGTAATTTAAGTCAACACTAGGAATCTGAAAGAACATTTTTTCTTTAAGGAAAAAGAAAGCACTGTTATAGGCTCCATGTAGCTACTGAAAGATTTAAAAGAGTGAATAGGTGATCAGATTTTCATTTTGAATTTGCCCTCAGAAGGTGTATGAAGATTAGAATGAGAAGGAGCAAGACCCGAGGCAGTTCAGTCAGAAAGCAGTGGTCTACCTGAGAGGTAATGAGGATGTTANTCAACACTAGGAATCTGAAAGAACATTTTTTCTTTAAGGAAAAAGAAAGCACTGTTATAGGCTCCATGTAGCTACTGAAAGATTTAAAAGAGTGAATAGGTGATCAGATTTTCATTTTGAATTTGCCCTCAGAAGGTGTATGAAGATTAGAATGAGAAGGAGCAAGACCCGAGGCAGTTCAGTCAGAAAGCAGTGGTCTACCTGAGAGGTAATGAGGATGTTAACAAAATATGTTGTTTTAGGAGAAAGAGAAACTGTGACATGCCAAGTGGGTCCCTTGTGGCTTATCTCCTGTTATGTACAATGGTTTGGGGTATATTTGACAATGTCACAAGGCAAGGACTTAAAAATATACATTTTGGGGGGAAAAGGATAGCTTACAATCTGGATCCTGAAAAAGGATAACTTACAATAGATGGAGAAACAATAGAAACAGTGACAGACTTTATTTTCTTGGGCTCCAGAATCATTGTAGATGGTGACTTCAGCCATGAAATTAAAAGATGCTTGCTACTTGGAAGTAAAGCTATGGCCAACCTAGACAACGTATTAAAAAGCAGAGACATTACTTTGCCAACAAATGTCTGTCTAGTCAAAGCTATGGTTTTTCCAGTGGTCAGGTATGGATGTAAGAGTCAGAGTATAAAGAAAACTGAGCGCCAAAGAATTGATGCTTTTGAACTGTGGTGTTGGAGAAGACTCTTGAGAGTCCCTTCATCAGCAAGAAGACCCAACCAGTCCATCATAGAGGAAATCCATCCTGAATATTCATTTGAAGGAACGATGCTGAAACTGAAACTCCAATACTTTGGCCACCTGATGCAAAGAACTGATTCACTGGAAAAGACCCTGATTCTGGGAAAAATTGAAGGCAGGAGGAGAAGGGGATGACAAAGGATGAGATGGTTGGATGGCATCACCAACTCGATGAACACGAGTTTGAG